>CM046345.1:27949410-28169143 GCA_025403435.1 Artocarpus heterophyllus | reverse complement strand
TGTGCAGTTTTAATTTTATTTTTGGGAAAATTCTGAGGAACATTCAATTTGAATATGATCAGAAATATGAAGTATTCAATTCATATGGGATTAAAGACTTGAAGATGGGCATTATATGAAAAATGATACAGCTTCAGGATTCAAGGATGAAGAATCGATAATATGTTTTGATTATTCTCTTATAATCTTTATTTTCCATTCTCTAGGTGGAACCATAATATTACGGTTATTTATTATTATTTTGATTGTAGCTTTACTTGATTACTTTGCTTGTCTGCATTATAATATGATTTGCCATGTATATTGATAACATGTCATATAGAATAGAGAGTGCCACTTATATTAAAATTGTTCATGCATGCTTTTAAAAATAAAACCTTGATTTCAAAAGATTGAAAGGGAGAAGGTTTTCGAAGAGAGGACCTAAGGCCTCCATCTTTGGTCCATAGGAAGAACATGGTGGTCCTGACCCCTAAGAAGGGAATTCTATTATGTACTAGATTGGATTTCTGAGAGGATAAGGTATTTTAGCATGATTTATTGTTACACACCCCTGGGTAGTGATTATAAATCATGGATAAAATATTGAAACGATGGTTATATACTCAAGTTAATTTTATTATTAACCTCCCCGAGGAGCTCTGTTAATAAAATTAATGGTCAAAGAAACAATTATCAATATGTGATAGATCATACGGATCCTTGATGGTATATATTAATTAGGAGGGGATCCGTGTTCCTGATTGAATTTGGCATGACTGTCCTAGGAGCTTGTTGAATTCTGATTTGGGAATTATCGTTGTAAGTTGTGATATTTTCAAGGTTTTAGCACATAAACACATTTGTATGTTTTTACATGATTGAGTTATCTTACTAAATTATTATGATATGATTATTGATGTTTGGTATATGATTCTCTATTGTAGATTAAAAATGTCTAAAAATGCTTTATCTTCAATATTTAACAAAAATCAATTAACTGGAGAGAATTATAATGATTGGAAATAGAACCTGGATATCATTCTCTCCTTTAAGAAATTGAAATTCGTGCTGACAACCCCTTGTCCTTTTGAGCTTACGAGAGACTCTACTAATGAGCAATTCCAAGTGTACGATGGCTAGAAAGATGTAAATGATCAGGCCCGTTATTATGTTGTGGCTAGCATGAATAACATGCTACAGGCTCAACATGAAGATTATGAAACTGCTAAGTAAATCTTGGATAATCTCAAAGACATGTTTGGAGGCCAGGCACTAACAAAATGGCAAAGGGCACTCCAAAAACTTTTAAACTATAATCAGAGACCAAGGACATCTATAAAGGAGCAAATGATGTTTGTGATGGGTTACCTCACTGAGGCACAAACAAATGGAGCCGACATCGATGTTGAAACTTTGATGACTATGGTCTTTGAGACTCTGTCAAAGGAATTTATTCCATTTAGAGCTACATTTAATTTGAGCAATAGATGGGATATGACCTTAACAGAGTTGATGAAATAGTTACAAGAGTTCAACTGCTGATCAAGGAGTCTTTTGTAGGTGGAGAGTCTAATTTGGCGGTTGCTTCTGGTTCCAATCCCAACTCTAGGAATAGAAAGAAGCAACGGGCCAAGAATGGGAAATCTTCTTTTCTTGGTAACAACAAGAGCAAAAAGAAGAAGAAGAAGAACCCAAAGAAGCTAAAGTGCTTCTTTTGTGGGAAGGTTGGGCCCATCAAGAAGCATTGCAAGGACTTCCTTTCCAAAAGAGGTAGGTGTGATCTTTTGTATTTAGAAACTTGTTTGATTCAGGAATCTAGTGACATTTGGGTCGTAGAAACCGGTGCAACTAATCCTGTTTGTGTTTCTTTACAGGGGTTCAAAGACACGAAAAGTTTGCTTCATAAAGACTTCACGCTTTGGCTGGGTGATGGATCCTTGGTCTTAGCGGAAGCACTGGGAGATGTCCATCTTTAATTTGATAATTATAGGAATTTAATTTTGCGAGACTGTTTTTATGTTCCTAAATCTAAAAGGAATTTAATTTATGTAGCTTGTTTATTTAAAGACTCCTATTTGGTTTCTTTTAAAAATAAAGTGGTGATTCATAAAAACAAATCTTTTATTTGTTCTAGAAGGATTCAAAATAATCTATATTTTATCAAACCTAAGATGGAATTACTGGTTAATGCTAAGATAAATGATAATAACTCTAAAAGACTTAAAACTTCTCACTCTAATAAGACTTACCTTTGGCATTTGTGCCTTGGTCATATTTACCTGAATATGATTCAAAGGTTGGTAAGGGATGGACCTTTAAATCACTTAAAGGTGGAATCTATACCTTAATGTGAATCTTATTTGGAGGGTAAAATGACCAAAAAACCATTCGGGTCTAAGGGCAATCAAGCCGAAGGGGTTCTAGAACTTGTGCATAGTGATGTTTGCAAACGGATGAACATCCGAGCACGAGGAAGGTATGAGTACTTCATTACTTTTATTGACGATTACTCAAGGTATGGGTGTGTGTACCCGATGCACCACAAAAGCGAAACTTTTGACAAGTTCAAGGAGTTTTGGGCTAAAGTGGAAAAGCAATTAGGTAGACCCATAAAGGCACTTTGATCCGATCAAAGTAGTGAGTACCTTTCTGATGAGTTCTTAGGACACTTATTAGAGCATGAGATTTTATCCCATTTGATTGCGTCGGGCACTCTGTAGCAAAATGGCATGGCGGAGAGAAGAAATAGGACTTTATGAGACATAGTTAGGCTTATGATGAGTTATTCATCATTGCCTTTATCCTTTTAGGGATATGCACAACAAACCGCATGTTATCTTTTGAACAATGTGCCTTCAAAATCGGTCCCTAAAACTCCTCACGAGTTGGGGATGGGCAAGAAGGCATCCTTCAACCATATTTGTATATGGAGATGTCCGACTCATGTTCTGTTTAAGGATGCAAATAAGTTGGAAGCATATTCAAAAGTTTGCGTGTTTGTAGGATATCCAAAAGGGACTAAAGGGGGTTATTTCTATAACCCAAAGGAAAATAAGTCGTGGTTTCAACTAATACAACTTTCCTTGAGAAGAGTTACATGAACGACTTTAAGCCTAAAGGCAAAGTGGTGCTTGAGGAGTTAAGAAGTGATCCAATCTCTCCAGAGAATCTGAATGAAACCGTTCTGATCAATGTGGAAAAACCAAATGAACCCGAACAACAATCTAAGGGGCTTCAGCGTAGTGGGAGGATCAGGCATCAACCTGAGAGGTATATGTTCATTGGGGAGGCCTTCTTGGTTGAACTGGATGAACATGACAGGGATGTATATACTTACATAGAGGCGATGGAAGATGTTGATTGAAAACTGTGGATAGAGGCCACGAACATAGAGATGAAGTCTATGGAGACTAATTAGGTCTGGAAGCTTATGGATCTTCCCAAGGGGGTAAAACCCAAAGGGTGTAAGTGAATCTACAAGAGAAAATGAGGAGTGGATGGAAAGGTCAAAACCTTTAAGGCTAGACTAGTAGCTAAGGGTTATACTCAAAAGGAAGGAATCGATTACGAGTAAACTTTTTCGCTTGTAGCCATGCTTATGTCCATCTAGATTCTCTTGTCCATAGCTGCTGCTCTTGATTACGAGATTGGTAGATGGATATCAAGACAGCTTTTCTAAATGGCTATCTTGATGAGTTCATTTATATAAAACAACCAGACAGGTTCAAGGGCAAGGGTCAAGAGGGTAAGGTTTGTAAGCTGCTAAAGTCAATTTATGGACTTAAGCAAGCTTCCTGTTCTTGGAACATAAGCTTTGATCAAGTAATCAAGACTTATGGGTTCTCACAAAATGTGGATGAACCATGTGTGTACAAACACATTAAGGATGGGAAGGTGGTTTTTTTACTGCTCTATATAGATAACATTCTGCTAATTGGCAATGACGTTGAGGCATTGTCATTGGTCAAATCATGGTTGACCAAGCAGTTTGACATGAAGGACTTGGGTATGGCTAATTTTGTTCTCGGCATCCAAATCTTTCAAGATAGGAAGAACAAAATGATAGCTTTGTCCCAGGCTGGCTACATTGATAAAATTCTCAAGAGGTTTGCAATGCAGGATTCCAAGAAAGGTGGGCAACTATCTAGGTCTGGGGTTACTCTTTTTAAGAAAGACTCTCCAAAGTCTAAGGAAGAAAGAGAATACATGAAGAAGGTGTTGGAAAAATAATACGCAACAGAATTTTAAAAATTATATATCAGAGTATTTTCTAAAACACAAGTTTGACACGCTATATGCACAAATTAACCAGTTCTTACTAACCTTTTAAATGCCGAAAAGCTTCCTTAATCAATGAAGAGAAGTAACATTCCAGAAGGACCTCAACCAACTAGCATTTTTTGCTATTTTGCTATTTTCTATCTACGATCAGAGTGAGTGTGGGCTCACATGTACAACTCTTCCACCAGGAGACTCTCCTTCCAACCAATTGAGAGAACCCAAAGCTAGTGTTCATGATTTGTGAACAAGAGCTCTTAAGGAGTTTTCAAAATCTCACCAGCAAAGTTTCACTCTTAATCTCTCAATTAATCTAAATAATGATGAGACTCACTCCCCTTTTATAGAGGTTGGGCCCAAGAGTCAGTCCTTATCAGATAAGCCCTCAAAAATTCGAATCAGAATCAAATTTGGATCAATATCTAATGAAATCTACGTGAAAACGCATGATCTTTTTATCGTGTAGTCGGCATGCCGATCTGTTTAACTGGCATGCCGAACTCACCCATCGGCAAGCCAAACTTAAGGATCGGCATGCTGAACCTACGATAAAAATCCCAACAAATCCTTTATTTTCCTAAGCTCAAGAAACTCAAATCACAACATTTTAAGAAGATTAAAAGATTTGGGACAAAAATTTAAAAGTTTGAAATTTAAGGAGACAAACCTCGAATCAAAGCTCAAAATCATGTTTGTGGAGTTCGAATTTGTGTTCTTCACCTCCCAATCTAGCTGAGAATCAAGCCCAAAGTTCCAAATTTCAAAGTCAAAATCAAAGAGAGGGAGAGGAGAGAGAGGCCGCATGGGAGAGGGGAGAGAAGAGAGAGAGAGAGAGTGGCTTAGAGAGAGTGAGTGAGAGTGAGGGTGAGCGTGACTAAATAGAGGGACTGGGAAACAACACCGTACCCCCAACACATGTTTTCTTGCAATCGGGACACATTGGGGATTTGACCAATTATTTTTTTCAAAATTCAAAATAGCACTTAAAATAATAAATGATGGGATAAGTTTAAAACACCATAAAATACTTTAATTAAGCTCAAGTTTTCATTAAAGCATACTAATTCACCATCTAATCACCATTTACGCATAATTTAAATTTTTTG
The DNA here is from genome assembly GCA_025403435.1 of Artocarpus heterophyllus. Lineage (NCBI taxonomy): Eukaryota > Viridiplantae > Streptophyta > Magnoliopsida > Rosales > Moraceae > Artocarpus > Artocarpus heterophyllus. The sequence continues at coordinate 28,163,777 of CM046345.1, read as the reverse complement.
GGCATTACAACTCTCCACCTCTAAAGAAAATTTTGTCCTCGAAAGGTCGAATTAAAAACAGAACAAATGAGGGTACAAATCCCTCATAGTTTACTCTAACTCCCAAGTCGCTTCATCAGCTCCGTGATGCTGCCACACGACTTTCACTAGGAGTATTTCACGATGTCGCAAGCTTATCACTTTTCGATCTGTAATTTGAACTGCCACCCCCTCATAAGTCGTGTCTTCCTGAACCTACAGATCTAGAAATAGAATAATCTTGCTTGGTTCGGGTGGACATTTCCAAAACATCGACACATGAAACACATCATGAACATGAGAAAGCTCGGGAGGGAGACCAAGGCAATAAATGACCACACCTATGCGCTGAGTAATCTCAAATGGTCCGATATACCTCGGTGCAAGTTTCCCACTCACACCGAATCATAATATACCTTTGTGCGGTGAAACTTTTAGAAGAACAAAATCCCCTAACTTGAACTCCAAAGGCCGACGTCTCCTATCTGTGTAGCTCTTCTGCCTACTTTAGGAAACCATCAACTGATCACAGATCACAGTGACTTTCTCGTTACTATCACGAATCTCTTCGGGTCCAAGAGTAACTCTATCTTTTGGCTCTGCTCAACATACTGATGAACAACACAACCGCCCAAAAAGTGCTTCAAATGGTGCCATCCCAATGCTTACCTGATAACTATTATTATATGCGAACTTTGCTAAATGCAAATATTTCTTCCAATTCCCACCAAAGTCTAAGGCATACGCACGAAGCATATCCTCAAGGATTTGAATAACCCACTCAGACTGCCCGTCGGTCTTAGGATGAAAAGTCATGCTAAAGTTCAAGTTTGTCCCCAATGCCTCCTGAAAACACCTCCAATACCTAGCATTAAACCTAGTGTCTTTATCAGAAGTAATAGACAAGGGAACCCCGTGTAACCTTACTATATTCTATAAATATAGCTCTCCCAAAACACGTCTCAAACACATCGATCTGAAAGGAATAAAGTGCTCTAATTTCGTTAACCTATCAACGATAACCCAAATCGCATCATGAATTTGTTTCGTCCTTGGCAATCTAGTGAGGAAATCCATCATGATATGCTCCTATTTCCACCCTAGAATGGGAAGCGGCTGAAGTTGACCAACAGGCTTCTAATGCTTGGACTTCGCCTGAAGACAAGTCACACACTTAGCCACATACTCTTGGACATCTCTCTTCATGCCTTTCCACCAATATTGCCTCTTTAAGTCGCGATACATCTTTGTGCTCCAAGGATGAATGGAAAACTGAGACCTATGAGCTTTGTCCATCATAGCTTTCATCACGTCCTCGATCGTTGGCACTGCTAGGCATTCCCTGAAGTATAGCGACCCATCTGTATGAATTCTCCATTCCTCAAACTATTCTCCATTTCGAATCTATGTCCATATTCCTTGAAGGTGTTGGTCCTGCCATGGATTCTACTTTATCATCTGAACGAGAGCTGGTGTCGATTCCATATGGTAAACCAAAACCTGATCACTACCGTCGTAGTACTGCAACCCATACTCACTTTCTGTGGCGTCTCTCCTCCAATCCTCGGGTGCTAAACATGTGAGAGATCCCAAAGTCTTCCTACTGAGCACATCAGTGACAATGTTGGCCTTACCTGGATGATACTGCAACGTGAAATCATAATCTTCCATGTATTCCACCCATCTCTACTGTCTCAGATTCAAATCCCTTGGCATGAACAAATACCTCAAGCTCTTATGGCTCGAGAAAACCTAAAATGTTGCCCCATACAAGTAGCATCTCCAAATCTTCAAAGCATAAATCACTACCACTAGCTCTAAATCGTGAGTGAGATATTTTTGTTCATGAGGCCTTAACTACTGCAACCTGTAAGCTACAACTTGTCCATGCTGCATCAACACACACCCTAGTCCTCGTCCGGATGCATCAGTGTAGACCTCATAAGGCTCATCATTGCTTGGAATAATCAATATAGGAGCTATAGTCAACCGATCCTTTAACTCTCAGAAAGCATATTCACAGTCCTCATCCCATTCAAACCTGACAATTTTTTGAATTAACCTAGTCAGTGGAGCCGTTATCTTGGAAAAATCCTTCATGAACTTCCTATAATACCCGGTAAGTCACAAGAAGCTACAAATTTTAGCCACGTTCCTCAGTCGTTCCCACTGTACTATAGCCTCAATCTTAGACAGATCTACAGAAATACCCTGCTCAGAGATGATGTGTCCTAGAAACTTAACCTCAGTTAACCAAAATTCACACTTTTCCTTCTTGGCATACAGCTGGTGTTCTTGCAGAACCTGAAGCATGATCCAAAGGTGTTGTTCATGCTCCTCCTAGGTCTTGGAGTAAATCAGTATGTCATCAATAAATACAATCACAAATTGGTCCAAATAAGGCCTGAATAGCCTGTTCATTAAGTCCATGAAAGCTACAGGATCATTCGTCTATCCAAATGGCATAACCAAAAACTCAAAGTGCCCATACCGAGTCCTGAAGGTAGCCTTAGGAATACCCTCCTCCCTAATCCTGAGCTGGTGATATTCAGTGCGCAAGTCAATCTTCGAGAAATATCAGGAACCTCCCAACTGGTCAAACAGCTCATCGATCCTAGGTAGTGGGTACTTATTCTTCACGGTGACCCTGTTTAGCTGCCAATAAATAAATACACAACCAGAGAGTACCATCATGTTTCCTCGCAAACAAAACTGGTGCACCCCATGGCAACGTACTGTTTCAAATATATCCCTTATATGCTAATTCTTGAATTTGTGCCCTAAGTTCTTTCATTTTTGCCAGTGCCATTCTATACGGTGCTATAGAGATCAAAGCAGTCCCAGGAAACAACTCAATACTGAACTTAATTTCTTGATGCGGCGGCAATCCAAGCAACTCATCGGGGAAGACATCGCTAAATTCATCAACCACTAGTATCGCTACATCCTCCCTTATTGCACTAGACTCTTCTTCAAGATTCAGGAGAAGCGCATAACAAGTCAAATTCCTTCATCCTCTAAGACACGGTTTAATGAGCCGCTCACTCATCACCTGATCATTACTACCCTGGTAAATTATCATTGTCCCCCTATTAGACACTAGGGTTACTTTTTTAAGTTAACAGTCAACTAAAGCATTATATCTAGACAACCAGTCAATTCCCAAGATTACATCATAGGATCTCATGGGGATTACAATCAAGTCACTCCTCAGAGTCTCACCCTCAATCACTATCTTGTAGGATTTACATATATAGTTTACACACACCTGTCCCAAAGGTGAAGAAATCATCAAGGGCTCATTAAATTCCTCTATTTCTAGACCCAAGGCCTATACAAAAGAACTCAAGATAAGGGAATGAGTGGCATCGGTATCAAATAGAGCATGAGCTAAGGACTGAGAAACTAGAATCATCCACCAACTACAACATGGCTAGCTTCAGCATCTGTGCTCCCTGATGTCATGGTGTGAATCTAAACTGGAGACTTCCCTTTTCCTTTGTTGGTGTTACTAGGTCCTGGATTTACTGGTCGATACTACTATGATGGAGGAGACTGCACACTACCTGTACTTAACGCTCGATACTATGGAGTGTTCCACTAGAAACCTTGTTGTTGATGTCCTTGCATCGGGTACTGCATCTGCTAAGGCGTGGACTGATAAAAAGGCAGTTGAGGAGGTTGCTATAATGGAACTGAAGACTGACCCTAAAACTGACGACTTGCACCCTCCCCAGCTTGGAATCCCTATCGAGCGTTCCTGATTGGGCAATTCCTCTTAATATATCCTGGCTGCTGGCAATAATGACAATGAAAACTATAAGGGCTTCTGCGCCTGCTGCCTGATGAACTACCACTTCCACTGCTGGCATCTCCCTGCTGGTTTTTTACTTGGGTTTGACGGCTACCACTATTTCTTCGATTACTCCTCTAGGGCCCTTCTGACGTTCTTGCCCGATTCTCACTATAAAAAGTATGTTCACTTTCCAAAAAAATAGTTGATGATACCAACTCAACAAAATTGTGGAGTCACAAGTCCACCACTTGCCGTCGGATCGATGCCTTAAGCCCGTCTTGGAACTTAATACATTTTTCTTGCTCAGAAGCCACAACGGATGGAGAAAACTTAGCCTCATATTCCCGAACTGTCATATCACCCTGCTCTAAGCAATAAAACTCAGTAACCTTCTGATCCCTATATCTTAACGGAAAGTAATGCTCATAGAACAGTTCCTCAAATCTGTCCCAACCAATGTTCCCAGCATTTTCTCAATGCTTAACTTGTTTCCACCATGTATTGGCACTATCTTCCAACTTGTAAGCTGTAAAATCGATGCAGTACTCCATCAGTACTTTGAGGATATCCAAGTGCTTCACTATAAAATCCAACTAGTATTCAGCAATCTACGGATCTTTGTTCCCATCAAAAGTCAGAATAGATGTGCGATGGACCTCTTTAAAGTACGTATGCTGGTGACTCGCCTCGAAATCCTCAGGCCTAGCCCTTGCTGCCATTTTCCCAAAAGTGATGAACATGGCTCCCATTAAACCTTCCTCATCTACAGAATATGCATCTATAGCAGCTAGATGATGTCTTGGTGCCATTTCCCTCAGTTCTGAAAACAAAATTTGGACAGTTAGTGGTTTCTCATTACCGTACATATCTGTGCACAATTCCCAAGGTTCATAAACCTAGGGCTCTGATACCAATCTGTGACGCCCTGAAATCCAAAGGGTAACGTGGCGGATTAATTAAATTAAATAAATTAAATTTGATAAGAATCGCCCTAAATGATAATAATAACTTATTTTAAAAGAAAATGTAAAATCATTAGAAATCTTGAAAGAAATAAATAAAAAAGAAACATTAAATAAACAAACCCCATTGGGTCCCACCGAACCCACTTTAGTGTGCACATATAGTACTAGCAATATTAAATACATAACCACAGTCCAAGGAGATATAAGTAAATTTAAAGCATTACATGCCTTGTTATAAGTACCCTAAAAGATAATGTTCTAATCTTTTAATTTCCTTCCTGGATCTTCAGTCTCCCTAAGCTGAACTCCACCTAGTGGGGGGGGGGGGGGGGGGGGGGGGGAATTTTAAAATAAGAAAATGTGAGCGAAAGGCTCAGTAGGACTAAAACTTAAATAAAACATTTAATTTAAACACATATACATCATAATTAATCAAATGCTATAATTTGGGGCAATTAAATAAAACAAATGCTGAATTAGAACTTATGAAATTTGTTCACATAGGATTAATCCTTTACTCATCCATAGTCAATATCATTATTAGGCGATAGGCAAAGCCAAATGCATCACCACCGAGGTGGCCCACCTAGGTTTTAGGATCTGCCTCCAAGGTCGCGCTTTCCATGACCCGATCTCTGTACATGGCATCATGCTCTATTTCATCATTGTAGATGGTACCAACCGACACGTCCGGTGTCATCACATCATCATGTTTAATTTTATCGAATGTTCTCATTACATTGATTATAATCATCCATTATTTAACCAATAATGAAAATAAGTAATAAACTTCTTTTCTTTAAAATCATAAAAAGGTTTTGTGATTTAACTTCCTTTCAAAACATGGCTACAAAGGAGAAGGGATAAAAGTCCTACCTCGATACCCATACCAATTTCCAACACCATAGTCTTGATTCGCTATACGTTAGCTCCACAGAACCACGAACTACCTTAAATAGAAACTAAGTTTATCAATTCCTAGCTTAAGGTACCCTACATCCCTAAGTTATCTCACGGTGTTTTAGTATGCTTTTAGTACTCACAAAATCATTTTAAGAGGTCGAAAACTTGTTCTAGGCTTAAAACAATGGAAACAAGTGAAAAAGTTCATTTTTCATGAGGTTCTGTTGGCCTGCCAAAACCCCTGGTCTAGCCTGCCGAACTCCTCAGTTCGGCCTGCCGGCCAACCAAGACCGGCCTGTTCAACTTTCGCAAGTTTGGCCTGCCAACCAGATGAATCCAGCCTACCAAACCTATGAATCTAGCCTGCCGAACACCGAGTTCAGCCTACAAAACTAGAAAATCATGGGAGGTTTGAGGCTTCGATTCTTGGCCTCCCCAAGCTCAAAATCAAATCAAAACCTATTTTTTCCAAGTCCCAGAGAAAATATAGTAATCATAAATGATAAAAAAACATAGTAGGACACATTTAAACACATTTAGACAATATTTCTATAGTAATTTCAAGAAAATCCAAAAATGAGGTAAAAAGGGGAAAACTTGATTCAACTCGAGTTTCATGAAATTAAGCCTAAATTTTGAATGATTCAAGTCCTACCAACCTAGATTAGGAGTTTCCTAAGCTCAAGAAACTCAAATCACAACATTTTAAGAAGATTAAAAGATTTGGGACAAAAATTTAAAAGTTTAAAATTTAAGGAAACAAATCTCGAATCAAAGCTCAAAATCACGTTTATGGAGTCCAAATTTGTGTTCTTCGCCTCCTAATCCAGCTGAGAATCAAGCCCAAAGTTCCAAACTTCAAAATCAAAATCAAAGAGAGGGAGAGGATAGAGAGGCCGTGTGGGAGAGGGGAGAGAAGAGAGAGAGAGAGTGTGTGGCTTAGAGAGAGTGAGTGAGAGTGAGGGTGAGAGTGATTAAATAGAGGGACGGGGAAACAACACCGTACCCCCAGCACATGTTCTCTTGCAATCGGGACACATCGAGCATTTGACCAATTATTTTGTTTCAAAATTCAAAATAGCACTTAAGATAATAAATGATGGGATAAGTGTAAAATACCATAAAATGCTTTAATTAAGTTCAAGTTTTCATTAAAGCATACTAATTCTCCATCTAATCACCATTTACGCATAATTTAAATTTTCTGGGCATTGCAACTCTGTGCTATTTATTCCATTATAGCTCATCTTAGTTAGTTGTTTTGTTTTATTTTAGTAAACTAACTATTTCTACAGGTGGTTAGTTAGTCGAATGCCTTTAGTGTTTCGTTGGGCTACTCAAGGTGGAAAAAAATAAATTGGTAAGTGGTTATAAAAAAATGGATGTTTTTCCTGGGATATTTCTCTAAGTATTTGTTATTGTTTTGAACTTCTTATTGATAAAAATTAAGTTTAATGGTAAATGAAACAATCCTTGTGATATCCATAAGGGAACGTTATAGTAACGGTATCAGAACAGTTCCCTTTTTTAATATGCGTTGTCCATACGTCAGTTTCTTCAAATTGGGGTAGTCGTCATTCCGTTAGAATGACCATTCAAGCTTGAAGACCAATGGCAATGTCATTCCTAGGTCCATTTCTCACCATTAATGCTAACCAAATACCACCATAGTACTTTTAGTTATCAATCTTACTGGGTTATGTAATAATATTACAACAACAATTGCCAAGTATTTTCTTTTTTGGTTTTTAAATTTAATGCATTTAGTTTTTTTCTTTTTTGTTTATTTAAACTCAAGTGTTGTAAAAATCTATGATATGGTTGCATTATTTTTTGGCAGTGTCTAATTTACAGCAGAGAAGGGAAAAGGATCCTCTGGCAAGAGTTTTTAACGTGGACCTCAATATTACTGCTGTTAGAAGCATGTTTTAGATGACGACAGACTTTCGACATCAGTTATATTACAGCCCTCGGTACAAGTTTTTGATGTTTGATTTTAACCAACGTTGAAACGTACAAAAGCCAACATTTAATCAGGGGACTTACCACATCCCCTATATTTGACATCAGCTTTTTGATCGACATCTTTTGCTTCCCAGTATGCTTTTAAAGCGTGGTGAAAAGCCTTCCCTATAGTAGCGCCCCCAAAAGGTGTCTATGTAATTGTAAAGAGGAAAATGCGCATCCGTTTCTTTTTAGGGGCAAAGCGCACAGCCGTTTTAGAGATTATGTGTCTATATTATAATTGTATATTAGTTTATAAAACAAAGAAGGTTGAGCTGCAAAGATTTCAGAGTCAAATTCAAAATCTGTGTCTTCTCAAAATGAAACGATCTGATGTCTTTTCAAATGGGCTTCACATTACTCACCCTATTTGTCCTTAGATGTGTTCGATTCATGCTTATCTCGAGGATATTTCCTTGCAAAACTGATCACTCTCAATCTTCTCCCTCACTCTTTTTACTGTTGGCTCTTAATACACATATCTCTAATGAACAGGCTGTCTATAAACCAACGGCGAGGATTCGGCCATTTGGAACGCAGAGAAACAAAGGCGATGGCGGTTTCACCTCTCCCGTCTATTCAACAGGTTTTCGTTTCTGCCTTTCCCTTCTTTTTCCCTTTCACTAATGGTTTTGATTTATCATGTGCATTTTTTTTCTTTCTGCATGCACTGAAAATACTCGCTCTTGCAACTCTTATATAAACCCTAACATCCTTTCATCTCGTCCCACCAAGAACAACAAAAGCAAAGAAAACTATAGACTTCCTATTTTTCTTATTGTAATCTATTATTTCGTAATACACATTTTTGTTTTCTTTTTTCTTTTGTGTATGTGTTTTTTTTTCCTCCTTATCGGCTTCATGGCAGCCTCAGTTGATCCGCTTGTCGTCGGTAGAGTGATAGGAGATGTCGTTGACATGTTTATTTCGACTATAAGCGTCTCTGTCTACTTCGGTTTGAAGCATGTCACTAATGCTGTGACATCAAACCTTCCATTGCTATAAGATCTCCCAAAGTCACAATCTCTAGACATGCTGACGAGCTCTATGCCCTAGTCTTCGCCATTCACTATATAATAATAGATCTAAATATGTGCGTGTTTGTTTGGGTTTGTATATCTATATCTATACACAAGCATTTGTCATTTGCATGCAAAAACAATAGCTCTTTAATTCATTTATCTTTTCGTCTAAATTAGCATTGTTTGACATCCACGTATCTCAGTTCTGTTTGTGCATGTGAAGGTTTATTTTTTTGTTTATTTTTCTTGCCTGGAGTGGAATTTATTATAGTAAGATAGCCCTCATTAATGTTTATGGTTTTTGTGTGAATTAGTTTATGACTAATCCATATGCACCTAATCCGAGTGAGCCCAGCATGCGAGAATGGGTTCATTGGTTAGCTAATTCTTCTCCTTCCTTGTACTTTTGTCAGGCCCCGGAGTATGGGGGTGACATGGTAGGTTAATTAAGTTAATTAAGTAAAAATTTAATTAAATAAAAGTTTAAGGATTTGATTAATCAAGAAATAAGTGATAATTTAAAACCCTTTTAAAACAAACATTTATAATTATTAAACGAATAAGATAAAATAAAATGAAATAATAAAGAAAGAGAAAATACAAGTTGGGTCCCACTGACCCACAACTTATGTACACACATAGTATCGACAATATTTAAATTACAACCACAGTCCAAAATAAAAAGAAAGATTAATGTTATACATGCCTTCATTAATTTTTGTATATTAACCTACCCAGGTCTTCTACTGGTCACAAGTCCGATCTACGGACCCTTCGTCAATCCTAAATTGTATTCCACCTAGGGGGAATGATTTGAAAACATATAAAATGTAAGCGAAAGGCTCAATAGGACTATACTTTTAAAAACAGATAAATAATTTTAAATACAAAATTTACTTTTCAAAGAAACAAATAGAAAACAAAGTTAAATAAATAAACTCATTTAAATAAGTCTTTTAAAAAAACAATTCATCCAGAAAGTACCTTTTTATCTTTCTTGGGCAAATCATAGTTATCACCACCGAAGTGGCCCAGCTGGGTTTCGGGAGCAGCCCCCAAGGTCGTACGTTACACGACCCGATCTTTGATATGGCATCATGTCCATCTATATATTTCTATAGTTATTAAAATCTCATTTTTACCAAGTATTTTCTTTTACATTCATTATGTGGTTTATTATGAAATTCATCTCAATTCACTGTTTATAAAAATAACCAATAGAATCCTCTTTCAATCAATCGTTGAAAACATTTTGGTAAAATCCTTTTTTGGCCAAAATCATTTAAAAACTTGGCTACCAAGGAAATGGGTAGAAGTCCTACCTCAATATCCGTGTCGATGTCCAACACCGCAGTTCTGATCCGTTATACGTTAGCTCCACAGAACTATGAACAACTTTAAATATATAAACTAAGTTTATCAGTATCTAGCTTAAAATATCCCATGTTGCTAAACTATCCAATGGTGTCCTAGTGTGCCAATTGGGTTTATAAAATCATACTGTAAGATTAAAATCTCAATTGGGGTCCAAAATAGTGAAAACATATGAAAATGACAAATTTTCACTATGTCTAGTCGGCCTGCTAGTTCCCCTGGTCTGGCCTGTCGAATTGCTGAGGATCTGGGTTCGGTCGGTCAAACTTTTCTAGGTTTGGCCTGCCGAATTCATGAATCCAGCTTGTCAAATTCATGAATCTGGCTTGCCGAACATGAAGTTTGGCCTGTCGAATTGGAAAAATTCTAGAATTTTTAAGCATGGGTCTCAGCCTCCACGAGCCCAATTCCTCATTTTCACTTGTTTTTCTTAATTTCCAGGCATGAAAATACTCATAGATGATAGAAAAACATATTAGAATACTTCTAAACTAGTTTAAACAAGATTTTCATAGAAAATCCAAGAAAATTCAAAAATAGGAAAAATGGTGGAAAATGAAAAATCTTGATTTAAATCCCTTTTTCTTTAAACTAAGCTTAGATTCTAGTTGTTTTAAGTTTCTCTAACTTAGATTAAAGGTTTTCTAAGCTTATACGAGCTTGGATTTCAAAATGCAAGCAAATTTGAAAATTTTGAAAAAGTTTGAGATTTTTGAAAACTAACCTTGAATTAGAGCTTTAAAACAAGTTTGAAGTAGCTTGATCATATTCCTTGATCCCCAATCCAGCTAAAGTCAAGGCTTGAACTTAAAATTTTGAATCAAATAGAGAGAAGAGAAAGAGAGAGACAGAGAGAGAGAGAGTGAAAAAAGAGGGAGAGAATGTGAGTGAAGGAGAGTGGAAGAGAGAGAGGGAATAAATAGAGAGAAAAGTGAGTGGTTTACTATACAGAAACCGTATGCCGCCCACAGTTTTACAAAACGGGACGTATATGGCATTTGATAAATTTTTTTGTTTCAAAATTTAAAATAACAAATAAAAATAATTAAAAATAATTAAAAGTAATTAAGTGTCATTAAAATAATAAAAAATAACATTAATTTAAAGATACCACAAGATATTCAAATTAAGTTTAAAATACATTACGGCACTCTAATTTATCATTTTACACACTAATATCACTTAATTAAATTCCAGAGCGTTACAACTTTCTTTCTTTCTTTCTTTCTTTTTTTGTTTTTTTCAGTTATACAGTTTAGTTTTTTGCGGGTTTGGCTACCGACACATTCCTTTTATTAGCTCACACAAACTCATGAGCTTGTTTTTCTGGTGGTTTCAAGATTGTTGTCGATATCCAAGGAGGAACAAATCCAAACAGAGGTAATTTGTTTTAAGTATATATTATATAGGCTCCGTTTTGAATTTCTAGAAGGAAAATTATTTTCATCTTCATGGGTTAGGACCTTGCTATTTATAAAACTATGACTTCCGATTTAGCATACATATAAAAACTGGGTCTTAGTTTTGTTAATAATAGGGTTACAAGTCTATAGGATTAAATAAGAATAACCCCGTTATTTAAAAAAACTATGGTCCCAATTTAACATGTATATTTTTTGACTAAGTCTTAATTTTGATAATTTTGATAATAACAAAATTATAAGCCCATCAAATTAAATAGATCCCTCTTTCGTAAAATATGAGGGAAATATCGTCTATCTGTTATTGCAGCTTGGCATGCATGGACATGAATGGAAGTCCCATCTTGTTACTAAATTTTCAGACAAACAATAAGAATGGACATGAATGGCATAGGCGTTGTAGCCACTGACAACCACATTTGATCGGTTGACCGATCCTTCATATGATCAGATTGTTGGGTTTATTGCCCTAAAAGCTGTGACATTGTACATATTGTTAATAAATAAATAAAGTGATATTTATAATTATTTTGGTTGCTTATATGTATTATGAATACTTTTATAAACATCGAGAAAATTCCATGATTATTTATGTGACTATAAATTTAACATATAAGTGTTATATGCTTAGTAATAAAATTTATAAATAATAATCTAAATAGTCTAAAATAATTAATTAAAGTTTGGGATCTTTAATTAAATATTATAAGTACGGTCCAATCTCATTTAAAATAAAATAGTCATTATCCGGGCTATTAATGTAGAGACATTAGATTGGAGGTACTTTATATAATGAGATTATATAAGACTAGACCAGATAAATTATGAATCTCAAATAATCATCCGTTACAAATAGAGTATTCAAATTTATCACTATGATGATCATATATTTGACAGTCTTAATCCTAAGTATTTATTAGACTCCTATTTATGACATTATGTTTTTTGACTTGCATGGTAAAATTTTTCTAAGTACAGATCATAACGTAGCATCTTAGAAATGTAATGTAATAAATGGCTAGGAATAATATTATACAGACATGGAATCCATTCCTTCCCTATGGAAGTTAGCAAAATAGTCCTCCGAGTGATAATTCAAGGTTTGAACAGTAGAGCACTCATTCATAATGAGATTATAAATTAATTGCTCATTAGAGAATTATTGAAACTCAAGGATAAAGATATAATAAGAGAGGTAAACAAAAATTGAACCTAGCTCTTATTATGAGCTATTTATGGAGGATTGACTTTTACGTAATGATTATATCAATGGACTACTCGCTAGTTTTCTTTGAGTAATTTTACTATAATCTCAAGAGTTCAGTTTCAATTTTTTAGTAGAGTAACACTAAAACTAATAAATTTGGCACATTAATTAAAGAGTTTGATTAATTGTCAAATTTATTGGAGCTTAGGTTATAGGTCCATAGGTCCCCAATACCACTTCTGTAACGCTATATTGGATTTATACATAGAATGAATTATAGATATTTAGTTTGGAATTATTGAATTCTGAATTAATTATTTAACACTTGAATTATTAATGTGACACAGAAAAATGTTCTTTGTGACACATAATGCAATTTGATAAATGTTGTCACATTTAACTGAGCATTAGTTAATTAATTAATTGATTGTTTTTAAAATCTATTCTTAAGTAAATGTGATTTATTTTTGAATTTAGATATAGATATATATATATATGTGTATGTGGTTTTGAACCAAATCTTATTTATATATAAGACTTTATAATATATTAATATATATATATTACCTTTTTGAATTTGGAAACGTGTTGTTTATGTTTCACTTTATGTAATATATTATATATATATAAACGAATCAAACTGATTCGTTAAGTTAAAAAAAAAGGAAACGTGAAATGTATTTCACGTTTTACTTTATTATATATATATATATATATAAGTAATCACTTCAAGTGATTCAGGAAAGAAAAAAAAAAAGAAGGGGAAAGTAAAAGGGTTACAATTATATAAAATATATATACTTTTCCTATACATGTGATATGGTGGTTATTTTAAATTGGAAATCAATTGAAAAATTACTAATGGCTCAGATATAAAAAGGGAGAGATAACAGTTATCTCAAGAGTTTTTTTTATTCACATAACTTTTAAAAAACACTCAGAGAGAAAAAATTGAGATTTCTTCTCTAAAAAAAAAAGTCTGCTATCTCATGTGTTGAGTACATAGCAGATTCAAAAAAAGTGTGAGAAAAATTCATTCTTGCAGTTTGATGCCCGCTCGTTTTTTCATTGGTGTGGAGGCCTGGATTGGAAGATCGTGGTGTCAAAGAGGAAAGCTAAGATACCCTGGTAGTCTTCAAAAGGCTAGTAAAATTCCTAAAGCTTTCTATTATTAATTAAAATTATATATCTATTCTCGATGAATAAAGTTTTCAGAAAATTTTTGTTTGTCAACGATCCGTTCCTTCCGCTGCCTTTCATATCTTAATTCCAACAAATGGCATCAGAGCGGGTTATAGAATATATAATTTTAATTAACATGATCTTATTTTGATAATATCATTTTTTTGATGCATGTTTGTGGGCACTTTACATCTTGGTAACTTTTGTTCATGTGATGAATGGTTATTCATGAATGGATTTTTGGTCATTAATTATATAGTCCTTTTGGATTAGTAATTTTATTTTCAGTTTGATTAGATCAATTTGTGTAAACCCATAAAGGGGTATAGGCTTTTTGTAATTTATTATTGTTATTGTTATTTTTTTCTCCTCTCCTTCACCTACTACACGTGGAGCGATGAAGAAAAAGAAGTTCATTGGATCTTTTGGCCCAGTTGAGAGCTTTAGGCCTATCAAATTTCAAAGGTTATCCAATAGATTGTTGCACAATAAACCACCTGATGAAGACTGCAAAATTGGAGCAGGAAATTATGTATAAATTACAAGAAGACCCCTGTAATTTTTTTTTCTCTTATTTTTATGAGTTGTAATTTTAATTATCCAAAAGGACTCAGTCAAAAATCCATTGTTTATCTTCATGCTTTATTTTCATGTGATGATTATGATAACATGTTCAAGCATTATAACATATCATCTAGGAAAGTACCCATTATAGCTATTGTAACATGACATGCATACACTTACATATTATTTTTTTTATAAAGGTGTTTATAAAGTGATTTAATATGTGTTAGAACTAATTTATTGAGATTAAATTAATTGGGTTGGTTTTATAGAATCTTAATTTATTAATCAACCGAATAATGTGAAATTAGTTTTAATAGTTAAGACTTGGTAAAATTCACATTAGTTCTAAGTTATCTAATTTTAAATTGTTTAATGTTGGGAAGCTTAGATAATTTATAATAAATTTAATTTTTTAGAAAATCTGGTAATTTATTTAAGTGTAAGTGGAATGGGATTCGATTAACACTTAATATAACTAGTAATTTAAAATTATTTTTATTTACTAGAATTATGAAACATATGATGTTTTATAAGATAAAACACATCTGTAAAATAATAAGTGGGAGAAGGTAATATGAGTATATAACCTACAGTCTCCACTATTAGCGCAACACCTTGACATTTAAGTGGTGCCTCGCGATGCTTTGATTTCGTCCTCCCTACAGAGGGTGTCCATTTAAATCAATATCAAGGTTGGCTTCTTAGAGATAGGATTTTATAATGTATTTCAAAATTGACCTACCCTACGGTGGTAATTTTGAGTTAAGTTGTTAAAATCTAAAATAGTGGGTTATGCTCATAAAGACATAATTAAATTATTAATTATATCTTGACCAAAATAAACGGTTATTAGTAAATATAGAAAATATGAGATATTTTGAATATATTTATTCATTGAGAATGTCTCAATTCAATTCATAAATAATTTGACCTACCCTACGGCGGCACTTTATTTATTAAAATTGAACAATGGTCGAATTAGTAAAATTTTTTTTATGTGTTTTTCATATGCATCATGCATCATGTTTACTATTCCAAAACATATATTTATGATGTTTATGCAACCATTTAATTTATGTCATTTTATTTATATATTACAGCAACAATGTCAAATCCATGTTAGATATGTATGCCCTAAGGAGTAAAAATGTAATACGTTTTTGGAGACATTTTTATCAATAAAGAATTTATTCATTTAAAATAACCAAATCTTGTCCTCTTTACACTCATATTTGTTGAATGTATGTTAAGCAAACAGTAGTCTAAGACTGTCGGTCTAAACCTTTAAGAATTGGGCATATGATGGACTGATTATGCGGAAGACACGATTCTTAAGGTGACGGTCTAAAACATATGATCCGCAATCGAGGGAATAAAGTTGGGCGCTTTATTCATGCAGAGATTGTTATGTTGTCTATATCCCTAAAGGGAGATGGTTTGTCTTGATCATCGGAGTTGGACTCTGTGAATAGAAACATTGGCACGTTGTCATAGGTGATGATGTGTTGGATCGGGACACAAAGTGAATTGATTTTGATTAATAATTTTGTCTTGGCAAATCGATTCACTTTAGACAATCATTTGTATTGTATCTTAATCCTGAGATGGATAGTGGGCCTTTTGTCTCGACTTGTGTCTTTTGATGTACCAAAGGGTGACTCCTACATCTCAATAGTGGTATGCATGCCGGTACGTTGGAGGCATGACTCTTCATAGCGTAGACTTGTTATTTATAGATATGAAAACTGGAATTAGAAAACTAGAGCGCTCAACCATTTGGATGCATAGGTGTAACCGAATGGTATACTATCTTTGGATGGTAAGTTTTTTAATGGTAAGATAATGGAACGTAAGATAAAAATAATCGGGAAGGTAAGACAGAACTTGCCCTTAAGCTGATTATGGATTATCATATGGGGATACGATATACTTTGATATGTCATGGAGACTTAGCTATACGGGCTTCATAATTCTATAAAGTTCGAGAGTGCAGCTCCAAGCTTTTAGTGGAGTAGCGTTGGAGTTGATAATTGTGAAATATATATCTGGGATATTGGATTTCATAATTATCATGAGCTTAAACTTTATAGGTCCATTTTGGTCCCCTTTGCTAGCTCACAAAAATCCTATAACGATACGGCGTGCTTTTTCAATAATTGGTGACTTATGTCGGATTTATCAGATTGGTTTAAAATTTGAAAGAATCAAACAATTCATGTCTATTTATTTGTTGAATTAATTTTGTAATAAAATTAATTTAAGATAAACTTGTTCAATTATTGTGAGCGGATAATTCTTGTCTGTTTATCGGTTGATTTAATTGGATAAGTTAAATCAAGATAAACTTGTAGAATTATTTTGAATTGATTTATTTTCTTAGAGATTATCTTGATAAAGTTTGTTTTGATCAGATAACTTCTCTATTGGGTTATTTGAATAAAAACTGAGACTTTATCCTATAGAATCTCGGGTGAAAAATAAAATATTCACGAAAATATTTACGCGGCAATTTGGCCTACCGATCTACGTGTTTGGCCTGTCGATGGGGCCTGTTCGGCCTGTCGATCAGCGAGAGATAAGATTACACATTGTCATGCGGATCTTATCAGATATTGATCCGAACTTGATTCTGTTTCGAGTTTTTGAGACCTAATATG
The DNA here is from genome assembly GCA_025403435.1 of Artocarpus heterophyllus. Classification (NCBI taxonomy): domain Eukaryota; kingdom Viridiplantae; phylum Streptophyta; class Magnoliopsida; order Rosales; family Moraceae; genus Artocarpus; species Artocarpus heterophyllus. The sequence goes on along the minus strand of CM046345.1, from coordinate 28,146,661 downwards.
ATAAGGACTGACCCTAGGACCAATCGCTATATAAAGGGAGTAAGACTCTTGAGTTACTTAGATCAATTGAGAGATTAAGAGTGATACTCTTCTAGTGAGCATCTGAAAACTCCTTGAGATCTTTTGTTCACAAATCACGAACACTAGTTTTGGGTTCTCTCGATTGGTTGGAAGGAGAGTCACCAGTGGAAGAGCTATACGTGTGAGCCCACACTCACTCCGATAGTGGATAGAGAATAGCAAAGAAGACCAGTTGGATGAGGCTCTTCTAGAACGTTACTTCTCTTCACAGGTTGCGGAGGTTCTTTGGCACACAAAGGTTAGTAAGATCTATTTAATTTATACATATAGTATGCCAAACTTGTGTTTTGGAAAAATACTCTGATGTTAAAATTTTTAAAATTCCCGTTGCGCACCTCACATTGTTTTTTCCCAACAATTGGTATCAGAGCCATAGGTTTTTACATAAATTTATAAGTTTGTGATCATACGATATGTATAAATTTTACGATCTTAGTCTCTTCTATGCTTAAATTTAATTTTATAGAGAGTTGACACTCTAGGTTTCTATATAATTATATGTTGTCATGGATTATATGGTGAATGTTCATTAATTAATTATGGTTGATTAAATTGTTATTTAATTATTAATTAATTAATTAATTTATACTGGTTATGGTTCCTTAGAGGTTAGAATATGTATCTAGGTTTTTCATGTAATTAGATGGCAGACTATCATCTCTGTCTAAGAATTGTTATTTAATTTTAAATTTGTGAGAATTTTGTAATTAAATAATTATTCAAAAAAGACAGATCTAGAAGATGGATTTAGAAAGAGGGTCTAGAAGATGGATGATGGCACACCCAGGTATTTCCTGAGTCTCTAATTTTATGTTTTTGAATTATTGAAAATAAAATTGATGAATTGCATTATAATTGTATTTTCTGGAATGGAAATTTCTGCTCGGTCGACATGCTGAACATCACAGTTCGGTAGGCCGATGGTCACAGATCGACAGGCTGGACGTGTGGTTCGACAGGCCGTCAGTGGGGCAGAAATCGACTGGCTCTGTCGGTAGGCAGAACTTCCAGTTCAGTATGCCAAACTCTCATGGGTCGGTAGGGTGATCTTTTCGATTGGCAAGCCGATGGAGCATGATCGGCAGGCCGATCACCCAGATCGGCCTGCCGACCAAGAGTTGGAAAATTTTTCAAAAAAGGTGCAATTTTTGCAGTGCAGTTTTAATATAATTTTTTAAACGATTCTGAGAAACATTAAATTTGGATATGACCGAAACTATAAAGTATTTGATTCATACAGGATTGAAGACTTGAAGATGGGAATTACGTGAAGAAGGATACAATTTGAGGATTCAAGGATGAAGAATCAATATATGTCTAGACTATTCTCTTGTAATCTTAGTTTTATATTCTCTAGGGTGGAACCATAATATTATGGTTATTATTATTTTGATTGTACCTTTGCTTGATTGCTTTGCTTGTCTGCATTATAATATGATTTGCCATGTATATTGATAACATGTCATATAGAATAGGTGTTGGATATGTATGCCCTAAGGAGTAAAAATGTAATACATTTTTGGAGACATTTTTTATCAATAAAGAATTTATTTATTTATATATACCAAATCTTGTCCTCTTTACGTTCATATTTGTTGAATGTATGTTAAGTAAACAGTAGTCTGAGACTGTCGGTCTAAACCTTTAAGAATTGGATATATGATGGACTGATTATGCGGAAGACATGATTCTTAAAGTGACGGTCTAAAACATATGATCTGCAATCGAGGGAATAAAGTTGGGCCCTTTATTCATGCAAAGATTGTTATGTTGTCTATATCCCTATTGGGATATGGTTTGTCTTGACCATCAGAGTTGGACTCCGTGAATAGAAACATTGGCACGTTGTCATAGGTGATGATGTGTTGGATCAGGACACAAGGTTAATTGATTTGGATTAATAATTCTGTCTTGGAAAATCGATTCACTTTAGACAATCATTTGTATTGTATCTTAATCCTGAGATGGATAGTGGGCCCATTGTCTCGACTTGTGTCTTTTGATGTACCAAAAGGTGACTCCCACATCTCAATAGTGGTATGCATTTCGGTACGTTGGAGGCATAACTCTTGATAGCATAGACTTGTTATTCATAGATGTGGAATCCATAGCTCCTCTTTAGGAGTAATGATATCCTCTTATATGCATTATCCTGTAATTGGAAAACTGGAGTGCTCAACCATTTGGATACATAGATGTAACCGAATGATATACTATCTTTGGATGGTAAGTTTTCTAATGGTGAGATAATGGAATGTAAGAAAAAAATATTGGGAAGGTAAGACAGAACTTGTCCTTAAGCTGGTTATGGATTATCATATGGGGATATGATACACTTTGATATGTCATGGAGACTTAACTATACGGGCTTCGTAATTCTATAAAGTTCGAGAGTGCAGCTCCAAGCTTTTAGTGGAGTAGCGTTGGAGTTGATAATTGTGAAATATATATCTGGGATATTGGGTTTCATGATTATCGAGAGCTTGAACTTTATGGGTCCATTTTGGTCCCCTTTGCTAGCTCACAAAATCCTATAACAATACGGCATGCTCTTTCAATAATTGGTGACTTATGTTGGATTTATCGGATTGGTTTAAAATTTGAAAGAATCAAATAATTCATGTCTGTTTATTGGTTAAATTAATTTTGTAATAAAATTAATTTAACATAAACTTGTTGAATTATGACGATCGGATAATTCTTGTCTGTTTATCGGTTGATTTAATTGGATAAATTAAATTAAGATAAACTTGTAGAATTATTGTGAATTGATTTATTTTCTTATAGATTATCTTGATAAAGTTTGTTTTGATCAGATAACCTCTCTATTGGGTTATTTGAATCAAATTTGAGACTTTATCCTATAGAATCTCGGGTGGAAAATAAAAGATTCGTGGAGATATTTAAGCGGTAGTTCGGCCTGCCGATCTACGTGTTCGGCCTGCCGATCAGCGATAGATAAGATTAGGCATTTTCACGTGGATCTTATCAGATATTGATCCGAACTTGATTCTGTTTTGAGTTTTTGAGACCTAATCTAATAAGGACTAACCCTAGGACCAATCGCTATATAAAGGGAGTAATTCTCATAGTTACTCAGATCAATTGAGAGATTAAGAGTGATATTCTTCTGGTAAGTATCTGAAAACTCCCTGAGAGCTTTTGTTCACAAATCATGAACTCTAGCTTTGGGTTCTCTTGATTGGTTGGAAGGAAAGTCACCGGTGGAAGAGCTGTACATGTGAGCCCGCACTCACTCCAATCGTGGATAGAGAATAGCAAAGAATACCAATTGGTTGAGGCTCTTTTGGAACGTTACTTCTCTTCACGGGTCGCGAAAGTTCTTTGGTTCATAAAGGTTAGTAAGATCTATTTAATTTATACATTTGGCATGTCAAACTTGTGTTTTGGAAAAATACTCTGATGTTAAAATTTTTAAAATTTCTGCTGCGCACCTCTAATTGTTTTTTTTTCCAACAATTGGTATTAGAGCCATAGTTTTTACATAAATTTACAAGTTTGTGATCATACTGTGTGTATAAATTTTGTGATCTTAATCTCTTCAATGCTTGAATTTCATTTTATAGAGAGTTGGTACTCTGGGTTTCTATATAATTATATGTTGTCATGGATTATGTGGGGAATTTTCATTAATTAATTATAGTTGATTAAATTATTATTTAATTAATTATTAATTTATTAATTTATGCCGGTTATGGTTCCTTAGAGGTTAGAATATGTATCTAGGTTTTTCATGTAATTAGATAGCGGACTATCATCTCCGTCTAGGAATTGTTATTTAACTTTAAATTTGTAACAATCTTTGTAATTAAATAATTATTCGGGGAAGACGGATCGAGAAGTCGGATCTGAAAGATCAATGATGGCGCACCCAGGTATTTCTTCTTTCTCTAATTTTATGTTTTTGAATTGTTAAAAATAAAATTGATGAATTGCATTAAAATTGTATTTTCTGCTTGGTCGGCATGCCAAACCTTTAGTTCGGCAGGCCGATGGTCACAGATCGGCAGGCCGAACGTGTGGTTTGGCAGGCCGACAGTGGGGCAGAAATAGGCTGGCTCTATCGGCAGGCCAAACTTCCAGTTCGACAAGCTAAACTTTCATGGGTCGACAGGCCGATCTTTTAGATCGGTAGGCCGATGAAGCATGACCGGCAGGCTGATCACCCAGATCGGCCTACCAATCGAGAGCTGCAAAATTTTTAGAAAAGATGCAATTTTTGCAATGCAGTTTTAATTTTATTTTTGAGACGATTTTGAGAAATATTAAATTTGGATTTGACCGGAAATATGAAGTATTTGATTCATACGGGATTGAAGACTTGAAGATGGGAATTATGTGAATAAGGATACAACTTGAGGATTCAAGGATGAAGAATCGATTTATGTCTCGATTGTTCTCTTGTAATCTTAGCTTTCTATTCTCTAGGATGGAGCCATAATATTACAGTTATTATTATTTTGCTTGTAGGTTTGCTTGTTTGCATTATAATATGATTTGCCATGTATATTCATAACATGTCATATAGAATAGGAAGTGTCACTCATATTAAAATTGTTCATGCATAATTTTTAAAATAAAACCTTGACTTCAAAAGATTGAGTGGGAGATGGTTTTCGAAGAGAGAACCTAAGGCCTCCATCTTTGTTCCATAGGAAGAACATGGTGGTCCCGACGCCTAAGAAGGGATTTCTATCATGTACCAAATTGGATCTCTGAGAGGATAAGGTATTTTAGCATGATTTATGGTTGCACACCCCTAGGTGGTGATTATAAATCATGGATAAAATATTGAAACGATGGTTATACACTCACATTAATTTTATTATTAACCTCCCCTAGGAGCTCTGTTAATAAAATTAATGGCCAAAGAAACGATTATTAGTATATGCTGGATCATACGGGTCCTGGATGGCATATATTAATCAGGAGGGGATCCGTGTTCCTAATTGAATTTGGCACGACTCCCCTAGGAGCTTGTTGAATTTTGAGTTGGGAATTATCGTTTTAAGGTTGTGATATTTTCAAGGTTTTGACACATAAACACATTTGTATGATTTTACATGATTTTGTTATCTTACTAAATTATTATGATATGTTTCCTTATGTTTGGTATATGATTCTTTATTGTAGATTAAAAATGTCTAAAAACGCTTTATCATCAATACTTGACAAAAACCTGTTAACTGGTGAGAATTACAATGATTGAAAACGGAACCTGGATATCGTTTTATCCTTTGAGAAACTGAAATATGTTCTGACAACCCCCTGTCCTCCCAAGCCTATGGGAGACTCATCTAATAAGCAATTCCAAGCGTATGACTGCTGGAAAAATGCTAATGATCAGGCTCCCTGCTATGTTATGGCCAGCATAAATTATGTGCTGCAGCTCAACATCAAGATTATGGGACTGCAAAGCAGATCTTGGATATTCTTGTAACAGCCCAAAATTAATTTAATGTTATTGTGATGTCAAATGTTGAATTAGTGTGCCATAATTAATGCTTTAACATTAATTTGATTATTTGGTTAAATTTTGAATGTTAGGTTGTTTTGTTAATTTGATAAATTCAAATGATTTCTTATTGTTTTAAAATAATGTTTTGAGTTTTAAAGCACAACATTTTGTAAAATATTAAAAATATTATTTTTTACAAAATCGTGGGTGGCACATGGTTTTCGCACAGTAAAACCGCCTACCATTTCGCTCTATTTATTCTCTCTCTCACTCTCTTCCTTTCACTCTCTCTAATCTCTCTCTCTTTCTTCCCGTGTGAGCCCCCTCTCTCCTTCTCTCTCGGTTTCTCTCATTCTCTCTCAATTCTCTCTCAAATTTTTGAATCAAAATTTAAATCCAAGCTTCGGGTTAGCAAGAAGGAAGCTCGAGGACGAGATTTGGCAACCAAGAACACGGATTGAAGCTTCAATTTGAGGTTAGTTTTGAAATTTCTAAACTTTTTCTAAATTTTCAATTTTCATGCATTTTTGAAATCTAAGTTTGTCTGAGCTTAGAAAACCCTTGATTTGAGTTAAAGGAACTTAGAACACCTAGGATCTCAGCTTGGTTTGAAGAAAAACGGATTAGATACAAGATTTTTCATTTTTTCTCATTTTCTCCCATTTTTGGATTTTTGGAATTTTTGTGTTTAAATCTTGTTTAAATGAGTTTAAAAGTGTTCTATTATGTTTTTCTATCATCTATGAATGTTTTCCATGCCTGAGATTTGAGAAAAACAAGTTAAAATCAAGATTTGGGTTTTGGGAGACCCAAAACCCGTGGCTGAGAATTCTGGGTTTTTCCAATTCGGCAGGCCAGATTCAAAGGATCGGCAAGCCAGACTCATCCGTTCGGCAGGCCGAACCTCGAAAATGTCCGGCCGACCGGACTTGATTTTTGAGTTCGGCCGGCCAAAGCAGGGCGTCCGACAGGCCAGCAGGGCATGGGAAAATTTTGTAATTTTTCACCCGTTTTCACTGTTTTGAACCCCGATTGAAATTCCAACCTTGTAAAATAATTTTACAGATACAAATGGCACACTAGGACATCATGAAATGGTTTAGTAACATAGAATGTCTCAACTAGATATTGATCGACTTAGTATGTATCTAGGATCGTTTGTGGTTCCACGGAGCTAACGTATAGCGGACCGAGATTACGGTGTGGGGCACCGGGACGAGTATCGACGTAGGACTTCTACCTTATCTTTGGTAACCTAGTTTCAAAATGATTTGGCCTTGAAAAGGGTTTCTGTAAAAATGTTTTCAACGATTGATTGAAAATGAGATTTTATCGGTTATTTTTGTAAACCATGAATTGAAGGAAACTTCATAATGAATTTCATAATGAATGTTGATGAGAATATCTGGTAAATGGACTTTGTGTGATAATAGAAATGAATATAAGGGCATGATGCCATATCAGAGATCGGGTCATGTAGCGATCGACCTTGGGGGCAAGTCCCGAAACCCAACTGGGCCACTACGGTGGTGATATCCTTATGGTTTGCCTTGGAAAAAGAAAATGATGTTTCTGGTCAACCTAATAAACTGTTTTGGTAAGAACGGTTTTATTTATTCAATGTTTCTTTTATATAATTTCTTGAATAATGAGATTTTTCTTTAAATTAAATGATTTATTAAAATATAGTCCTACTGAGCCTTTCGCTCACATTTTGTTTGTTTTTAAACTTCCCCCTCTAGGTGGATTCCCATTTAGGTTCAGAGAGGACTCAACGGGCAGAAATCAGGAGCAGTAGATGGATTAGTAGATTATTTGTATTAATTGAACAAGGCATGTAATGTTTTCAACTCTATTTGTACTTGGACTGTACTTGTATTATTATGTTATCAGTACTATGTGTGTGCACAAGCTGTGGGTCAGTGGGATCCATACTCGCGGTTTTTTATCTTTTTATTATTCGCTTAATGATTTCACCTGCTCAATGTTTATGACTTCTCTTATAAAATGTTGTTTTAAAACTTTCACATTTTTATTATTTAATTTAACCCATAAAATTCTTTATTTTAATTAAATTTCTCTTCTAATTAATTTAAATAATCCACCATGCCACCTCCCGTACTCTAGGGCGTGACAAATCTTGAGGATATGTTTGGAGGCCAGGCCATAACAAAGCGGCAAGGAGCGCTTTCAAAACTCTTAAACTGTAGACAGAGGTAGGGTACATCTATAAAGGAGCACATGATGTTGGTCATGGGTTACCTCGCTAAGGCTCAAACCAATAGAGCCGACATCGATGCTGGAACTCAGATAACTATGGTCTTTGAGACTCTATCTAAGGAATTTATTCCATTTAGAGCTACATTTAATTTAAGCAATAGATGGGAAATGACCTTAATAGAACTAATGAAACAGTTACAGGAGTTTGAACTGCTGATCAGGGAGTCTCCTACGGGTGGTGAGGCCAACATGGTAGCTGCTTCTAGTTCCAAACCCAACTCTGGGAATAGAAAGAAGCAACGGGCCAAGAACGGGAAGTCTTCTGTTCCTGCTGACACCAAAAGCAAGAAGAAGAAGAAGAAGAACCTAAAGAAGCTTAAGTGCTTCTTCTATGGTAAAGTTGGGCATATTAAGAGGCATTGCAAGGACTTCCTTTCCAAAGGAGGTAGGTGTGATCTTTTGTATTTAGAAACTTGTTTGGTAGAGGAATCCAGTGACATTTGGGTATAGATTCTGGTGCAACTAATCATATTTGTGTTTCTCTGTAGGGGTTCAAAGAAACGAGAAGTCTGCTACATGAAGACTTCACGCTTCGGATGGGCGATGGATCCTTGGTCTCAGCGGAAGTAGTGGGAGATGTCTATCTTTACTTCGATAACTATAGGAATTTATTTTTGCAAGATTGTTTTTACGTTCCTAAATTTAAAAGGAATTTAATTTCTGTATCTTGTTTCTTTAAAGACTCCTACATGGCATCTTTTAATGAAAAAGTGATGATTCGTAAAAACAAATCTTTTATCTGTTCTGGATGGATGCAAAATAATATATATTTTATCAAACCTAAGATGGACTTATTGCTTAATGCTGAGATGAATGATAATAACTCTAAAAGACTTAAAATTTCTCACTCCAATAAGACTTATCTTTAGCATTTGCGCCTTGGTCACATTAACCTGAATAGGATTCAAAAGTTGATAAGGGATGGACCTTTAAGTTGCTTAAAGGTGGAATCTATACCTCAATGTGAATCTTGTTTGGAGGGTAAAATGACCAAAAGACCATACGGGTCTAAAGGCAATAAGGCTGAAGGGGTTCTAGAGCTTGTGCATAGTGATGTTTGCGGACCGATGAACATCGGGCACGAGGAGGGTATAAGTACTCCGTCACTTTTATTGACGATTACTCAAGATATGGGTATGTGTGCCTGATGCACCACAAACGTGAAACTTTTGACAAGTTCAGGGAGTTTCGGGCTGAAGTGGAAAAGCAATTGGATAGACCCATAAAAGCACTTCGATCCGATCGAGGTGGAGAATACCTTTCTGATGAGTTCTTAGGACACTTGTTAGAGAATGGGATTTTATCCCATTTGACTGTGCCAGGCACTCCGCAGCAAAATGGCATAGCGGAGAGAAAAAATAGGACTTTATTGGACATGGTCAGGTCTATGATGAGTTATTCATCATTAGCTTTATCCTTTTGGGGATATGCACTACTAACTGCATGTCATCTTTTGAACAATGTGCCTTCAAAATCGGTCCCTAAAACTCCCCATGAGTTGTGGACAAGAAGGAAGACATCCTTAAACCATATTCGCATATGGGGATGTCCAGCTCATGTCCTATTTAAGGATCCAAATAAGTTGGAAGCACGTTTGGAAGTTTGCGTGTTTGTAGGATATCCAAAAGGGACTAAAGGGGGTTATTTTTACAACCCAAAGGAAAATAAAGTCGTGGTTTCTACTAATGCAACTTTCCTTGAGGAGAGTTACATGGACGACTTTAAACCTCGAAGCAAAGTGGTGCTTGAGGAGTTAAGGAGTGATCAGATCACTCTGAAGGTTCTGAATGAAACCGTTTCGATCAGTGTAGAAAAACCAAACCAACAACAATCTCAGGGGCTTTCCCATAGTGAGAGGATCGGGCGTCAACCTGAGAGGTATATGTTCAATGGGGAGGTCTTCTTGGCTAAACCAAATGAACATGACAGGGATCCTTATAGTTATGCAGAAGCTATGGAGGATGTTGATTCAAAACTCTGGACAAAGGCCATGAACATAGAGATGAAGTCTATGAAGACTAATTAGGTCTGGGAGCATGTGGATCTTCCCAAAGGGGTAAAACCCATAGGGTGTAAGTGGATCTACAAGAAGAAAAGAGGAGTGGATGGAAAGGTCGAAACCTTTAAGGCTAGACTGGTAGCTAAGGGTTATATGCAAAAGGAAGGAATCGATTATGAGGAAACCTTTTCACCTGTAGCCATGCTTAAGTCCATCCGGATTCTCTTATCCATAGCTGCCGATCTCGACTACGAGATTTGACAGATGGATGTCAAGACGGCTTTTCTAAATGGCTATCTTGATGAGTCCATTTATATGGAACAGCCAGACGGGTTCAAGGTCACGGGTCAAGAGGGTAAGGTTTGTAAGCTGTTAAAGTCAATTTATGGACTTAAGCAGGCTTCTCATTCTTGGAACATAAGATTTGATCAGGTGATCAAGACTTATGGGTTCTCACAAAATGTGGATGAACCATTTGTTTACAAACACATTAAGGATAGGAAAGTGGTTTTTCTACTACTCTATGTAGATGACATTCTGCTAATTGGCAATGACGTTAGGGCATTGTCATCGGTCAAATTATGGTTGACCAAGCAGTTTGACATAAAGGACTTGGGTGAGGCAAATTTTGTTCTTGGTATCCAAATCTTTCGGGATAGGAAGAACAAAATGATAGCTTTGCCACAGGCTGGCTACATAGATAAAATTCTCAAGAGGTTTGCAATGCAGGATTCTAAGAAAGGTGGGTAACCTTCTAGGTCTGGAATTACTCTTTCTAAGAAAGACTCTCCAAAGTCTTATGAAGAAAAAGAATACATGAAGAAGGTGCCTTATGCTTTAGCAGTGGGTAGTCTCATGTATGCCATGCTTTGCACACGACCGGATATTAGCTATGCTGTCGGAATTGTAAGTCGATTTCAGGCGGATCTAGGACCGAACCACTGGGTTGCGGTAAAGCATATTTTCAAGTACCGGCGAAGGACTCGAGGGTATATGCTTGTATATTCGGGTGAGGACCTGACTCCTCTAGGATATACTGATTCGGATTTTCAATCCTGTCCTGATTCTAGGAAATCAACTTTGGGGTTTGTGTTTACTCTGGGCAGCGGTGCCATCAGTTGGAGAAGTACGAACCAAGATTGCACTTTGGATTCAACGATGGAGGCCGAGTATGTGGCAGCTAGTGATGCTTCAAAAGAAGCAGTATGGCTTTGCAAGTTCCTTAGGGATCTTGAGGTTGTTCCTGATATGGATAAGGCGTTATCACTGTACTGTGATAATACTGTAGCGGTAGCTAATGCTAAGGAACCAAGATTTCACAAGAAGAGTAAACATATTGATCGAAAGTATCATGTGATGAAGGACTTCGTTGAGGGCGGGCATGTCACGGTGTGCAAGATCGCATCAGAGGACAATTTAGCTGATCCATTTACGAAGACACTTACAGGGAGAGTCTTCGAGAAACATGTGGAAGCTATGTGGATGTGAGATTTGCTGTATTTACTCACTTAGTGCAAGTGGGAGATTGTTAGATATGTGTGCCCTAAGGAGTAAAAATGCAATACATTTTTGGAGACATTTTTATCAATAAAGAATTTATTCATTTATATATGCCAAATCTTGTCCTCTTTAAGTTCATATTTGTTGAATGTATGTTAAGCAAACAATAGTATGAGACTATCGGTCTAAACCTTTAAGAATTGGGCATATGCTAGACTGATTATGCGGAAGACACGATTCTTAAGGTAACAGTCTAAAACATATGATCCCCAATCCCTTTATTCATGCAGAGATTGTTATGTTGTCTATATCCCTAAAGGGAGATGGTTTGTCTTGATCATCGGAGTTGGACTTTGTGAATAGAAACATTGGCACATTGTCATAGGTGACGATGTGTTGGATCGAGACACAAAATGAATTGATTTAGATTAATAATTCTGTCTTGGCAAATCGATGCACTTTAGACAACCATTTGTATTGTATGTTAATCCTGAGATGGATAGTGGGCCCGTTGTCTCGACTTGTGTCTTTTGATGTACCAAAGGATGACTCCCACATCTCAATAGTGGTATGCATGCCGGTATGTTGGAGGCATGACGCTTGATAGCGTAGACTTGTTATTCATAGATATGGAATCCATAGCTCCTCTTTAGAAGTAATGATATCCTCTTATATGCGTTATCCTGTAATTGGAAAACTAGAGCGTTCAACCATTTGGATACATAGGTGTAACCGAATTGTATACTATCTTTGGATGGTAAGTTTTCTAATGGTGAGATAATGGAACATAAGATAAAAATAATCAGGATGGTAAGACAGAACTTGTCCTTAAGCTGATTATGGATTATCATATAGGGATACGATACACTTTGATATGTCATGGAGACTTAGCTATACAGGTTTTGTAATTCTGTAAAGTTTGAGAGTGCAGCTCCAAGCTTTTAGTGGAGTAGCGTTGGAGTTGATAATTGTGAAATGCATATCTGGGATATTGGGTTTCATAATTATCGTGAGCTTAAACTTTATAGGTCCATTTTGGTCCCCTTTGCCAGCTCTCAGAAATCCTGTAACGATACGGCGTGCTTTTTTAATAATTGGTGACTTATGTCAGATTTATCAGATTGGTTTAAAATTTGAAAGAATCAAATAATTCATGTCTGTTTATTGGTTGAATTAATTTTGTAATAAAATTAATTTAAGATAAACTTGTTGAATTATTGGGATTGGATAATTCTTGTCTGTTTATCGGTTGATTTAATTGGATAAGTTAAATCAAGATAAACTTGTAGAATTATTTTGAATTGATTTATTTTCTTAGAGATTATCTTGATGAAGTTTGTTTTGATTGGATAACTTCTCTATTAGGTTATTTGAATCAAAACTAAGACTTTATCTTATAGAATCTCGGGTGGAAAATAAAAGATTCGCGGAAATATTTTCGCGGTAGTTTGGCCTGTAGATCAACGTGTTTGGCCTGTCGATGGGGCCTGTTCGGCTCACCGATTAGGCTGTTTGGCCTGCCGATCAATGAGAGATAAGATTATGCATTTTCACGCGGATCTTATCAGATATAGATCCGAACTTGATTCTGTTTCGAGTTTTTGAGACCTAATCTGATAAGGACTGACCCCAGGACCAATTGCTATATAAAGGGAGTAAGTCTCATGAGTTACTCAGATCAATTGAGAGATTAAGAGTGATACTCTTCTGGTGAGCATTTGAAAACTCCCTAAGGGCATTTGTTCACAAATCACGAATACTAGCTTTGGGTTCTCTCGATTGGTTGGAAGGAGAGTCACTGGTGGAAGAGCTGTACGTGTGAGCCCACACTCACTCCGATCATGGACAGAGAATAGCAAAGAAGACCAGTTAGTTGAGGCTCTTCGGGAAAGTTACTTCTCTTCACGGGTTGCGGAGGTTCTTCGACACACAAAGGTTAGTAAGATCTATTTAATTTATACATATAGCATGTCAAACTTGTGTTTTGGAAAAATACTCTGATGTGAAAATTTTTAAAATTCCCGCTGCGCACCGCACCACACATTATTTTTTCCAACAATCCAATCATCGCTATTCTCTCAAATGAAAAATTAACTAGAGATAATTGTGTCAAGTGGAAGAGTAACATAAACTGTAACGACCCGCCCTTACGTGGCCGTCACTTAACTTAAACATGCTCATAAACTTAAACTTACTTACAAATAAGGTAGAGAAATTCGGGATAAATTTTTTTTTTAAATGGATTCTTACTATGGAATCCTTAACATGAAACCTTAGAGGAAGTAATAACTATTTTTCAAATCTTAATAACAAACGAATTCTTATTGATAAAGAATTCTTAACATATAACCTTAAAAGACATAATAATCATTTCTCAAAACTTCATTGCGTAAACCTAACGTAATACATAAAATTCTCAAACGTGATAATAACGTAATCGTAAGCATTACGTCTTAACATAGTTATAATTTCTAAAAGCATGATCTTTTATATAATTCATAACATTAATTTCATAAAACATAACCATAGTACTTTTGTTGAACTTTTCCTTTTAAAACATAAGAGTAATTATTTAGCAAGTATTACTTTAAAGACATTTCTCAATTCAGATAAAAATATTTTCAATACAATTTTAAATTAAATATTAAAATAAAATCCCATTTAAATGCTCTTTAAAACTTTCTTATCAATTATTTATATATTTTACTTATAATTTTAACATCTTAGAAATATCATATTATTTTCTTAAAAGTAAACCTTCTTAAACCAAACAAAATATGATTTCTTATAACTTAAACTTTTAAGTTTAAGATACAAATTCCTTAAAGCTTTTCTTTTAGACTTTCATAATAACTTGATAAAAACATATTCATAAAATTCATTTCTTAACTTAATGTAAAACTCTAATAATCCTTTGTAATTCTAAATGAACTTATAATTTTCTTTCTTACAAATTTTGTGCATTTGTTGCATTATCTATTGCAACATTTTTAAACTTTAAAATCCTCTGGACCAAGGTTGCATAATCACAAGCTCGGCTTTTAAAGCATAATTATGTAAATTATTTACTTATTCATATGCACATAATTTTCGTAAGGTATAAACATACAAAATTTTGTAAAATAAAACATGCACAAATTCATAAAATAATAATGCAGAAATATTACATTGCGTGAGCGGTATCCATTCCCATCTTCAACATTCGTCCGCCGCTCACCACTGCCCATCAAGTGCCGCAGACAGGTTTTTCTTACCTACAACATGAACATACTTAAATGAGCTTTCACTCTGCAAGTAGGAAATTAGCCTCGTAAAACATAATTAAAAATCATTTTAATAAAAATATGCATGAGCATTTTGTGCTTGCTTGTCAACTTGAATTATGCTTAATTATTTAAGCTGTAACTTATCTTCTTACTTTGGGCCCGAGTGATCGTACCGGTTGTGTGCGAGTCTTGGGAAGTTAGGGTTCGCGAGGTCCCAACGACACCAAGATCATTCATTTCTTTAACATGGAGCCTCTCCGTGGGTCGGGAGGTTGGTACGACACCCTTAACTTGTCTCATAAGTTTCACTTGTCTTATTGTGTGTATGCAGCATGACTTAATACTACATGACATCACAATTTCGTAACTCATTAATCGTAAATCATAATCACACATGAATCGTAAATCATAATCATACTTGACTTGAAGGTGATTAAACAATATAATTCATATATTGCATACCTCAAACATTAATCATATCATCAGCATCATAGCATTTCATATCATGTCATAACATAACATATCACATCATAACATATAACAGTGTAATAAATCACTGATCATGCATCTTCATAAATCTTATGAAAATATTTAAAATTAATTTATTTTTAAACTATTCATACTGTAGGTGAGATTCCTACTTACTTGGACTCCGAGCTGTACGGGTCCAGTTGTCTCTCGTTGTATCCACAGTCTACGCTGCATCCTCAGCAGTGCTCCTCAGACCACTATGGATGGCTAGGAATGATCCATCGAGATTTCTTATTGTTGAAAACATCATTCTAGACTCCGTTACTGTAGTCTGAGTCACCTCGATCCACGTGCAATCGGTACCAGATGATTTTTATTAGAGTGGAATTAGCTTGAATGGAGGTCACCATCGCGTTCAGAGCATCGAAACGAGTCGGGAGGTGGTCTCAGATCATCGATCGGAGGTCTGGATCACAAAAACCCAAAGTGGCTGTTGACCGACGTTGACCGCCACCGTTGGGCTTCGTTGGTGGCTGGGTTTGAGCCTACCTTCCCTAAGTCGACCCTTATGAGTCCAATGGTGGTGTCAATTTTACCCAATTTGGCCTCAAACTATGCTAATCGAAGCTCAAAGTCGGCGGCAAAAGTGGAGACTTCGATCTCTTATCTCCGACGGATCTACCGTGAAATCGAGTTGGGGGTTTTGTTCCCCGTAGCTCTCTGAATATTTCCCCTCTAATGGTGGGGCTTGACATGGCAGGGAACGACGGCTCTACCTCCTTACGACGGCGCTCCACGGTGGGTCTTGGATCTCCGCCTTCTCGCGGCGTTTCCCCAAAATTGAGGTGTTGGGAAGCTTCATCGTGCAGGCCTAGAGATTTTCCCTTGTCCAATTTGGGGCGAGTTGGCCGGGAACATCGTGATCAGTGTTCGTCGCGGCGGTGGAATTGGAGCCATTCGAACTCTGACGAACGACTGCTTGGTCGTGAAATTGAGCGAGGGGTTTTACTCCCCGTCGCCCTCTAAACGGAATGGTGGCGACGGTGTACCTCAATGCCACCGTGAATGGCGGCATCGAGTGGTGGCGTGGCCGTGGAGACGAGGTAGCTCCTGCGAGGCTTTTCTGGCAGAAATCATACTATAATATCGGTGCCATTCTCTTCGTCCCTTCGATCTGAATCTGTTGACACCAAGATTGTGTCAATCGGAGGTCGGACGGAGGAGAAATCACGTCGAAAAGATTGGGCTTTTCTGTCGCTTTGGCCGGCGCGTGTAGCCTCCTCTGACGGAGTTGTGGGTGGCACAGCACACCGTCGGGCTTAGCTTCTTGAGATCTTTCTGATGGTGTAGGAGGTGTCAAAAAATGGTGGTTGGATCTTGGACTGAGTTTGAGGAGAGAGAGAGATTAGCTTATCTGATTAGCTCTTTTTTTGTGTCAAGTATTTATGGGCCCTCTTGTGGTCCACAGAGTCAAATATATGTTGTGTCGGGTTGATCAAATTTGATCCGTAAACTTAAAATTTTCATAGACATAACTGTACTTTTTAAAATTGTAATATTCTTATTCTTTAAAATATTACATAAATTTTAATTTTCTTGTTGTATCATTGCCGTATAAACATCTTCATACTGTCATAAAATCATTTTCATAAAAGTTATCCATACTATATGGATTTTGTAATTTAATTTTGAAACCGTAAACTTTGAAACATTTATCTTCAAAACCGGTGATTAACTATTTTCACAACTGTATCCATATTTATACATGTGTATATATACATATGTATGTTTTTTAAGAAAATGTTATATATTTAAAACTTTGCTCAATATAATTAATTATTAATAATAATTATTATTATTTTTATTATTTTACTTTTAAAACTTTAAAATTTATAACATATACTTCTCGTTAAAAATTTTCATATTGTAAACTTCAAATTTCATTATAAAAACAATAGTTGTAATTTTATAAAATTTTTGTAAATTAAATTGACTATCTAAGTCAGTTTAATTTAAAATTTCAAACTTAGTACAATCTCGTGCTTTATGGATATAACACGAATTACTTCTCATAAAGAGCCATTTATGGGTCCACGTCTTAGCAATAAATCAACATTTGTGGACCCCCATCTACGCCCTTCTTCTTCTTTACTATTACTATGACAACTGCTATTATTATTATTGTCATTACAACAATAATAATAAACTGTACATAATTATTAATGTGTATAATAATTAACTATACACATTCAAAATATTGGAATTCTCGAACTTCTAATGATCTTTATAACTTTCTTAAAATTCTTATCTTACTTTATGATCTCTATAAATTTCGAGATCAATTATAGTAAAACATGTCATAAATCTTGCATACTTGAACTGGGTGCTTACCATTTTCAATTTATGGTATGGAGCTCATGATCACTTTTGATCTGAGTTTTTTTTACTGAACTGACATCATATAGGAATTTTCCACATCATCATAGTAAGTTGGAAATTCCACTTTTGCCAAGTAATCTCAATTTAAACATTCTAATTGAGATTCTTATAACAATCACTTCTTTGGCTCGTACATGAAATCAATAAATCATAAACTTTTAGTTTAGCACATTGAATAATTATTTTAATGTACCATCATGACATTACATTATTACATATTTCATAAATAAAGCACATAAATTTGTGCATTCACAACATTATTTATTTCTAAGGTCTTATAGCTATTAAGACATTCAAATTTGAGTGTAAATAAACTCAAATCTTGTCCTTTCTAAAGTACTTAGCTGAGTAATTATGAAAAATCCTTAATTAATCATACTTATTAATTTTTGGATTTTTTTGGTCATTACAATCCACCCACCTTATAAAATTTTTGTCCTTGAAAATTGAGATAAACTAGGGGTATCCTATGGCTTTGTATCCTAATCCCATGGGGTTTTTCTTTCTTTTGGCAACTTTGCCTCAAAATCTTGATATGGAAATTTGTCCTTGCTTCCTTGAAGCTATTCTTTCTGTTGTTTCTTGACTTATACTTATTCTATTTCACATCTTAGGTTGCGTATCTGCCTCCAGATCAGGTTGCATATTTGCCTATAGATCAGGTTGGGTATTTGCCTCCAGATCATGATCTGGTACATATGGTTTGGCCAGGAAATTTATCTTTTTATTGCTTAATATGTAGGTCTTTATCACGTAGTCATCCCTTACTAGTGTAATGACTGTCGAAAACATGTTCATCTACTTATTTTAAAACTTCTAAGGGTTCATAACATTTACGCTTGTCCCTTCATATCTCTCTTGAACTTGTCTTGCCTCTCCTCGAGGTGCGAGAAAAAGGAACTTCATTCCCATTTTTCATATTTGTAGGGTTTCTCTTGGTTTTTGCTCAAATGACCTTTATATTGGTCATGGGAAATTTCTAGGTTATATTTGATTATTTAAATCATTTTCACGATTTTTAATCAAAACTAGTGTCTTTTAGCAATTCCTTCTAGTCTCTTAAAGGCAAATTGGAGATTTTATCTTTCTGCCAATAGAAAATCTCATGGTGATACTATATAATGGGGTGCATTATATCCCCGAACCTGTGGAGATCGTACCATAGATTCTCCTTAGGCGGGCTTATTCTAGACATTTCAATATACTATCGCGACATATCGGGATAATAGATTCTCATAGTTAATGAAATCGTACTATCAATTCCCTTTTACTTAATACTTACCCTAGAATATAAGACATGCTACTATGGCATATCATAAGAACTTAGGTAGTTTTATGGATTTCCACAACCCCTTTACGGGTAAGAAATCATTTTCGGTCTAAATCTTATGCTACTGAGTGGGGTATGCTCTTCCAAAGGAGCAAAACTATATTATCTCCTTTAACCTATAAAAAGGTTCATTAGAGTCTAGTATACGTTCTACCTACCTTAGGATCAAAATTCTACTCTTTGGAACACCTATTTTTATAGAAAATCGTGTCATTCTAGCCTTAACTGTCCCAACTTGTTCAATGGCATAATCATGTATATGCCGTCTTATTGTATTTTAAAATTTGTAAGGCTTATCTCTCATTCAGGGTTCTAATCAACCTTGTTTCCACTATGGAAACATTCATGATGTGTCTTAACTTTCTCTACTTGTGAATTTTGTGCAGGTGAGAATGTACTTACCTTGACACTAGCTTACTTAACCTTAATATACTTTTGGTGACGACGCCGCGGTCTCGAAGTGCTTGTTCCTTTGTGTGTTCATGCCATTTATTCATTTAAAATACAATAAAATTAATACTTATCATAAAACATTCATTCATATAACATTCATATATACATTCATCTCATATTACAAGCATAATTCATAATCATCATTGTGAAAACATAACATTATCATCACATATAAACATTATTCATAACATGCTTCCTTAAATATTATCATCAAAACATTCCATACATTATAAACATGAAAATCTTTTGAAAACGTTCTCTAATAATTTAAAATACCTACATTTTAAAAATTCATACAAACATCTTATTATCATATATTTCAACATCATAAAAATATTTCATCATCAATCAAAATCCTTTAAACATATAAAATATTTCATAACATAAAATACATTCATCATACATTATACATATACATTCTTAACAACTTTCATGAAAAACATCATTCATTAACCCCTTAAATAACATTACATTTTTCATGCATCATAGTCAAACAGTAATATTTTACTGTGAAGGGCAGAGGATAGAAAATTTTTATTTTTCATAAAAATGCCAAAATAACATGAAAATTGGAAAAATGTCACCCAATACACACATGAACATCATATCAAAAAAAACTCAGAGCAAAATACAATACCTAGAGGAAGATATTGTAAACGAATTGAGGAGGAGAAATTCTTTTCAAAACACCAAAAAAAACTGAGTTCTTACCTTGAAAATTTCTTCTCAAAATTCTTGAATTTAACCAACGAAATATAACTTTTTCTTTCAATTTTCTTGCAGAGAATTTTTGAGAAAGAAGGAGATGGGATTCGTGGAGAAGAGAAGAAGAATGAAAAAAAAAACAAACGTCTCAGAAGTTTGAGAGAGAGAAACGTGAGAATGAGAAAAAAAAGAATGAAAAAGGAACGTTAAAAATTTTTAACATAATGAACATAATTGATGTGAATTCAATTCCCTCCATTAAGTCAGAATTTTCTGACTCAAATGGTGCTAATTGGCGTGGAGAAAAGGAGAGAAAGAAGGAAAGTCAAACAATCACTCCCTACTTACCATGTTTTTCCCTCTTAAAATGGGAAACCATTTAAAATAAGACAAATCAATGCAAAGTCAACCTTTTAATTTCCTTAACTGACAAAATTATTCCATTATTATGCCAATTAATCACAATAAATCACCCAATTAACGCAATTAACTCAGCCATAATTTGGAGAGTTTTTTGCTGACTGCTCATCAGCTGTGTTTGGCCTACCGATTTTTCTCCTTCGGCCTGCCGGTTCCACCAAGTTCGGCCTGCCGATGTTTTTCTTCGGCCTGTCGATCTTGGGCAGACATTTCGGCCTACCGAACTATCCATAAATGCCATACATTAAAACATTCATACATCATCGCATCATAATTACACATACATTAAAATAATCATGAACACTTGAGCACAACGATTCCATGCGGTCGTCACCTGTCATAAAACTTGACATAAAAAGTTAGTAACATTAACATCATATATCATTACATATAACATAAATTATTAATAAAATATCATTAACGTCGTTACTAACTTAACGTGATTCATTACATAAAAATAGGCGGGTGTTACAAATTTATGCATATAGCATGTCAAACTTGTGTTTTGGAAAATACTTTGATATAAAATTTTTAAAATTCTACTACGTACTATTTTTCCAACAATTGGTATCAGAGACATGGTTTTTAGAGGTTAGAATGTGTATCTAGGTTTTTCATGTAATTTGATGGCAGACTATCATCTCCGTTTAGGAATTATTATTTATTTTTAAATTTGTAAGAATTTTTTAATTAAATAATTATTTAGAGAAGACAACCCTAGACCCAACATCTATAAATAGGGAGTAAGTCACATAAGTTATTGAGATCAATTGAGAGATTAAGAGTGATACTCTACTGTTGAGAATCTAAAAACTCCTTGAGAGCTTTTATTCACAAATCACAAACACTAGCTTTGGGTTCTCTTAATTGGTTGGAAGGAGAGTCACCTGGTGGAAGAGCTGTAAGTGTGAGCCCATACTCACTCTAGTCGTGGATAGAGAATAACACAGAAGACTAGTCGGTTGAGGCTCTTCTAGAACGTTACTTCTCTTCACGTTTTGTGAGGGTTCTTCAGCAATCAAAGGTTAGTAAGATCTGATTAATTTATGCATATAGCATGTCAAACTTGTGTTTTGGAAAATACTCTGATATAAAATTTTAAAATTCTGCTGTGTACTATTTTTCCAACATAATCTCCATTACGTGTTAGTAAATGACCTTTCTCGGAGTTTCGCATCAAAAATCTAATAAGCACCTTATCGATATGTGATGCCTGAGACAGCTCCAACAATTTGCTCTTGTGATCTCTTATGAGTTGGATTCCAAGAACATAACTTGCCTCTCCTAAATCTTTCATTTGGAATTGGTTAGTGAGCCATTTCTTTACATTCGATAATATGCCTACATCATTCCCCATGAGTAGGATATCATCTACAGAAAGAACTAAGAAGACCACCTTCTTATATTTGATGTACTTATATACACAAGGTTCATCAATATTGTGATCGAAACTATAAGACTTGATCGGCTCATCAAATCTTAAGTTCCAGGATCTTGAAGTTTGCTTGAGTCTATTGAGTATGTGTTTCTTCTTCTTAGGCCACTTTAGTGTCCTATATCGTTTTAAGGCTTCTTTACTACTTCTATAAAAGTCTCTCTGTGTGTGTATGTATATATATTATTTATAACTTTCTAAAATACGATAGTCATTTTTGTTTTAATAAAAATTTTTTTTTTTTGTCTCAACAAAACATTTCATAGACTTCTATTTACTTATTGAAAATAGTAGTAATAATTTGTTAAACACATTTTTTTTTGACAATTTAAATCAAATTTTTAAAGTTGACAAAATTTTGTGCTTCATGAGTAAGGACCCAAACATGTTTATAATAAAAGAAAAAGCTGTTTATGGGTCCTATTTAATCCATAGGTACTTTTTGTATAATATTAATCTCAAGCTGTCAGAACCCTTAACTTAACATGGATGGTCCCTATGTTGGAACTTACTTCTTCCTCAAGGATTTGACCATTATATTCTTTAACTTGATTGGTTCATGACAACAAGAGAGTTCATATTATACTCATGAAAGTTTTAAAAATGGCTTATAGTAAATGTATTCATTGGAAAAACGTAAGTTGTAATTTTACATCAAATTAATAGAAAACATCCTTTTAAAATATACTACGTTCATGTGATGTAATAAAGGGTATACTTATAGGTCATTAGTTTTGATGGCTACAATATTTTATCAGAAAGAAATCTATCATTTTTTTTCATCTATCTTTTAGATGAACAATTTGGACTAGACACCTATTTTCATATGACCTTACTCGAGGAATGTGTCTTACTGTGTCATAATAATTCTAACGTGTTAACCGTATCACTCTAATCTTGGGTTTGGTCAATATAGCTATATATATATATATATTAGCAATATATATTCTAACTCATCAAATGGCAAATCTTGTCGGTTCTATCGTGATTGGAAGGGCGATTAGCCTTACGTGCCTATTGTGTAATTTGTAATGTTTAGACGTGCCTATGAATCTATCCTCAGATGTGCAACTTTACTTGGTAGATACTATATGTGTCATCCTCCCTGCATACTAACTCTAATCTTAATATTAGCGCACCTTTCTATTTGGCGTCGGGAGGGGCGTATAAATGGCCCTTAAACCGCCGCTACGTCCCAAACCTCGACATCGTACTCTTAAACTTACTAATCATATTGTCCAGACATCATCAGTCCTCTAATTCTTACTATTTATACTCCTATCGAAGAGGTCGCATCGATGCTCTCGAAGGAGACCACTCTATCATGTCTATCGTTTCTTGAGGGACTTGATACAACTTTGTAGTCTTAGTTTTGGAGGTCTTTTGCCAAGAGTCCCAGAAAATTTTGCTATTAGGTTGACATCATGGTTGGGCTTATTTTATGTGTCAAGCACACTTATATATATATATTGATGGAAATAACGTAGGATTACTCTGACCATTGGATACATAACTAAGTTTTTCTTATAAGGTTGAGTGATAGTCTCATTAGTATGCTCTACCACCAATTCTAGAGGATTTCTCCTCAATATGGCAAGTCTTAGCTAGTCAATGGGTTTTTTATTATCCGTATGCCTGTATTCCGTAGCATCAGTTTCTAGTGAAGGTTCGGTGTTTGACTCTAGGTCTTTGATCTTGCTTATTCCAAGAATCTTGTCTTATCTACAGACTTCATTAACTAGAGGGGGACCATTTTGTACTTGAGATGGCCTTCTTAGTTTGGTAGCCTGGATTGTGTAAACTTACTGCTCTGGCTAAGAATCTTATATTTGCTATCTTAAGCGGACATTTTTGTCTACTTGCTTTAAATTGGTTCTCTACCTGTTGATGACTCAGGGTCATTTAATGACATAGTAGACTGTGTTCTTGAAAGAACATATCTACCTACTTATCTTAAACTGGGTTTTATGGTTATTGATGACTAGATGTCATTGAGTCATATGATGGGTTGTATTCTTTCGTTTAGAAATTCCTATTGGTTTCCTTTTGTTATGGTTACTCTATCGGAGCTTTGTAGCTCTATTATAGTGGTTCATATTTTGAACTATCCTATAGTCTTCTCATCTCCTATTTCTTAACCCGATATATTAATGACTGTACTTTGTCATTCTTATTCCTTTCTAATATCCTTATGATGTTACTTACATCTCTTGGGTATGTGGAAGCAACTTTGCTTCGTCAATCTCCACTTAACGTGATCTTAACTTCTTATAGGATGGTGTTTGACCGATCCACACAACTTATTTATTGTTTATTCTTTTTCCAATATATATATATATATATATTATCTGTGGGTTGGGGAGGAAATTGTCTCATCTTGAGATCACTATTGTGGGGTCTGTTTGGTCGGATACTAGTTTAGAAGTAACCACCCATAGACAGTCTGTGACCTCTGGGAAGTTCTTCTCTTATACCTTGAACTTTTGCTTGTATCCCATTTCTTATAAGGATCTATGTGTTTATCCTTACTGAAACGATGATTTTGTGGAATCTATTATTTTATTATAATCTAAGATGTTAAGTCCTTAATGGGTTCCTTATGGGCTTAATCATGCATATTTATTATGCATTTTATGGTACTTATAAACAATATCATATTTATAATCCAAATAACAAACATCTATCATAACTTCATACACGTATCATACATACATATCATATTCATAAACATATCATACATATATATGTCATTCATATCATACTTTCACATGTCATACTTTCACATTTTATTCATATTCATGTCATGCATATTCTTATCATACATATGCATAGCGTTTATACTTGCATATCATGGAGTTGCTATACATTTCACTTTTGTTAGCAACTATTTCATATCATATTCATGGGTCATAATGCATACAGCAATCATAGTTCGTAACATTCATACATATGCCAATCATACTTTAATATCATGAAATTGCTAAACCCTTTCTTTGTTAGCAATCTTTGCATATCATAGACCGTTGTTGAGATCGAGACTTGACTCGTCTCTAGTGGGTCACATAACATGAAATTCTTCTTGTCAAAAACTTCTATTGTTCATACATAAATCTTAGTTTGTATACTATACGTATACTTAATCAATTGTATGGCGTGTCTCACTACTAGCCCCGAAGTGGTACTATGTCTAATTATTCTTTTACGTCATCTCTGAATCAGATATCGATGTCCTTGTTAATGGTCCAAGCTGGAAAATTCTTTCTGACTAAGTAGTCGTTCGTGCTTCAAAGAATTGTCTTGACATCCTCACCTTTGGTGGTAATTCTTTGAGGAAGGCTACGTTCTTGCGTCCCTTACGTGTCCTATTTGTGACTTCCTTTATTCTCGTGGCAAAGTGTAGGGTATTGTCCATCCGCTTGTAGAATCGGCTTTTGTGAAGATTTGCTTGTATGCTCCATGAGGAGCGGCCTTGGTCATGGGTTGGTAATTAAGCTGTGAAGAACTTGCGGCTTCTTTTCCTTTAAGAGGTGTAACCACGTTGATCGTAGCTCCATATTTAATATAGTGGAATGAGAGATAAATTACAAATAAAAAGCAAATCTTGAGAAAAAGAGGAAAGAAGTTTAGAAAATGTCTATTTTGTTATCACTTATTTTTTTAATTTTTTTTTGTAATATAATAATTGAAAATGTTACATTAAAATTAGTGACATTTATTAATCATTTTTTTTTAAATCTAGAGAAGATTCTGTGGAACCTTTAGATCCTCTACCGACTCGTCAATCTACCAATTTTGTGGTTGTAAATCCAAATATTCTCGCTTGTATTGTACTTTGAGTGTCGACCATCTCTAAGCGTTGGTTCGAGCATCCACGTGATTCTAGGAGATGTCCTGCTTGCTTAGGAAGTTGTCACCCAATATCGCTTCCCGTGATTTGAGGCATCTTGATGGCTAAGCTTGGCGTTGGACCATGAGAGGACATTTAAAATCGTGCTTATGTGCTGATAACTTGATTGCCGTTACATGAAAAATCAGCACCTATCATTTAACGTAACTTATCTTAACATTTATATAACATAACTTACTTGGACTATGGTGAAGCAGGCGCGTGACGATGTGAAGTAGGATGGCAGGATACCGGCTCTGATACCAACTGTAACGACCCGCCCTTATGTGGCCGTCACTTAACTTAAACATGCTCATAAACTTAAACTTACTTACAAATAAGGTAGAGAAATTCGGGATAATTTTTTTTAAATGGATTCTTACTGTGGAATCCTTAACATAAAACCTTAGAGGAAGTAATAACTATTTTTCAAATCTTAATAACAATCGAATTCTTATTTATAAAGAATTCTTAACATATAACCTTAAAAGACATAATAATCATTTCTCAAAACTTCATTGCGTAAACGTAGCGTAATACATAAAATTCTCAAATGTGATAATAACATAAGAATAAGCATTACGTCTTAATATAGTTATAATTTCTAAAAGCATGATCCTTTACATTAATTTCTTAAAACATAACCATAGTACTTTTCTTGAACTTTTCCTTTTAAAACATAAGAGTAATTATTTAGCAAGTATTACCTTAAAGACAGTTCTTAATTTAGATAAAACTATTTTCAAGACAATTTTAAATTAAATATTAAAATAAAATCCCATTTAAATGCTCTTTAAAAATTTCTTAGCAATTATTTATATATTTTACTTATAATTTTAACATCTTAGAAATGCCATATTATTTTCTTAAAAGTAAACCTTCTTAAACCAAAAAAATTTGATTTCTTATAACTTAAAGCTTTTCTTTAGACTTTCATAATAACTTCATAAAAACATATTCATAAAATTCATTTCTTAACTTGATGTAAAACTCTAGTAATCCTTTGTAATTCTAAATGAACTTATAATTTTCTTTCTTACAAATTTTGTGCATTTGTTGCATTATCTATTGCAACATTTTTAAACTTTAAATTCCTTTGGACTAAGGTTGCATAATCACAAGCTCGGCTTTTAAAGCATAATTACGTAAATTATTTACTTATTCATATGCACATAATTTTCGTAAGGTATGAACATACGAAATTTCATAAAATAAAACATGCATAAATTTGTGAAATAATAATGCGAAAATATTACATTGCATGAGCGGTATCCATTCTCATCTTCACCATTCGTCTGCCGCTCACCACTGCCCATCAAGTGCCGCTGACAGGTTTTTCTTACCTACAGCATGAACATACTTAAATGAGCTTTCGCTTAGCAAGTAGGAAATTACCCTCGCAAAACATAATTAAAAATCATTTTAATAAAAATATGCATGAGCATTTTATGCTTACTTATCAACTGGATTTATGCTTAATTATTTAAGCTGTAACTTGTCTTCTTACTTTGGGCCCGAGTAATCGTATTGGTTGCACGCTAGTCTTGGGAAGTTAGGGTTCACGAGGTCCCAACAACACTAAGATCATTCATTTCTTTAACATGGAGCCTCCTCGTGGGTCGGGAGGTTGGTACGACACCCTTAACTTATCTCATAAGTTTCACTTGTCTTATTGTGTGTATGCAGCATGACTTAATACTACATGACATCACAATTTCGTAGCTCATGAATTGTAAATCATAATCATACTTGACTGGAAGGTGATTAAACAATATAATTTATATATTGCATACCTCACACATTAACATATCATCAGCATCATAGCATTTCAAATCATGTCTTAACATAACATATCACATCATAACATATAATAGTGTAATAAATCACTGATCATGCATCTTCATAAATTTTATGAAAATATTTAAAATTAATTTATTTTTAAACTATTCATACTGGAGGAGAGATTCCTACTTACTTAGACTCCAAACTGTGCTAGTCCAATTGCATCCGTTGTATCCACAGTCTATGCTGCATCTTTAGCAATGCTCCTCGGACCACTGTGGATGGCTAAGAATGATCCATAGAGATTTCTTATTGTTGAAAATATCATTCTGGACTCCGTTACTACAGTCTGAGTCGCCTCAATCTACGTGTAGTTGGTACCAGATGATTTTTATTTGAGTGGAATTAGCTTGAACGGAGGTCACCATCACGTTCAGAGCATCGAAATGAGTCGGGAGGCAGTCTTGAATTATCGATCGGAGGTCCGAATCACAAAAACCCAAAGTGGTCATTGACTGGTCATTGACCGACGTTCACCGATGGTTGACCGTAGTTGACTAGCGTTGACTGCCACCGTTGGTGGCTGGGCTAGAGCCTACCTCCCTAAGTCGACCCTTCTGAGTCTAATGGTGGTGACAATTTTACCCAATTCGTTCTCAAACTATGCTAATCGAACCTCAAAGTCAGCGGCAAAAGTGGAGACTTCGATCTCCTATCTCCAGCGGATCTACCGTGAAATCGAGTTGGGGGTTTTGTTCCTCTTAGCTCTCTAAACATTTCCCCTCTAATGGTGGGCCTCGATGTGGCGGGGAATGGCGGCTCCACCTCCTCACGACGGCGCTCCACGGTGGGACTTGGATCTTCGCCTTTTCGCATCGTTTCCCCAAAATTGAGGTGTTGGGAAGCTTCATCGCGCAGGCCTGGACATTTCCCCACGTCCAATTTGGGGCGAGGCTGCCGAGAACGTCGTGATCGGTGTTCCTTGCGGTGGTGGAATTGGAGCCATTCGAACTCCGACGAACGGCTGCTCGGTCGTGAAATTGAGCAAGGGGTTTTACTCCCCGTCACCCTCTGAACGGAATGGCGACGATGGTGTACCTCAACGCCACTGTGAATGGCGGCATCATGTGGTGGCACGGTGGTGGAGACGGGACAGCTCTGGCAAGGCTTTTCTGGGAAAAATCATACTGTAATATCGGTGCCATTCTCGTCGTCTCTTCGATCTGAGTTCGATGACACCAAGATCGTGTCAATCGGAGGTCGGACGGAGGAGAAATCACGTCGAAAAGATTGGGCTTTTCTGCTGCTTTGGCCAGCGCGTGTGGCCTCCACCGGCAGAGTTATGGGTGGCACGGGACACCGTTGGACTCAGCTTCTCGAGATCTTTCCGATGGTGTAGGAGGTGTCAAAAAATGGTGGTCGGATCTTGGACTGAGTTTGAGGAGAGAAAGAGTAGAGAGAGAAAGTAGAGAGAGAGATGAGCTTATCTGATTGGCTCTTTTTTTTTTTGTGTCAAGTATTTATAGGCCCTCTTGTGGTCCACACGGTCAAATACATGTTGTGTCGGGTTGATCAAATTTGATCCGTGAACTTGAAATTTTCATAGACATAACTGTACTTTTTAAAATTGTAATATTCTTATTCTTTAAAATATTACATAAATTTTAATTTTCTTGTTGTATCATTGGCGTATAAACATCTTCATACTGTCATAAAATCATTTTCATAAAAGTTATCCATACTATATGGATTTTGTGATTTAATTTTGAAACTGTAAACTTTGAAACATTTATCTTCAAAACCGGTGATTAACTATTTTCACAACTGTATCCATATTTATACATGTGTATATATACATATGTATGTTTTTTAAGAAAATGTTATATATTTAAAACTTTGCTCAATATAATTAATTATTAATAATTATTATTATTATTTTTATTATTTTACTTTTAAAACTTTAAAATTTATAACATATACTTCTCGTTAAAAATTTTCATATTGTAAACTTCAAATTTTATTATAAAAACAATAGTTGTAATTTTATAAAAGTTTTGTAAATTAAATTGACTATCTAAGTCAATTTAATTTAAAATTTCAAACTTAACACAATATTGTGCTTTGTGGATATAACACGAATTACTTCTCATAAAAAGTCATTTATGGGTCCACGTCTTAGCAATAAATCAACATTTGTGGACCCCCATCTACGTCCTTCTTCTTCTTTACTATTACTATGATAACTGCTATTATTATTATCGTCATTACAATAATAATAATAAACTTTACGTAATTATTAATGTGTATAATAATTAACTATACACATTCAAAATATTGAAATTCTCAAACTTCCAATGATCTTTATAACTTTCTTAAAATTCTTATCTTACTTTATGATCTCTATAAATTTCGAGATCAATTATAGTAAAATATGTCATAAATCTTGCATACTTGACCTTGGTGCTCACCATTTTTAATTTATGGTATGGAGCTCATGATCACTTTTGATTAGGGTTTCTTTTACTGAACTGACATCATATAGGAATTTTTCACATCATGATAGTAAGTTGGAAATTCCACTTTTGCCAAGTAATCTCAATTTAAACATTCTAATTGGGATTCTTATAACAATCACTTCTTTGGCTCGTACATGAAATCAATAAATCATAAACTTTTAGTTTAGCATATTAAATAATTATTTTTAATTATTTTAAAGTACCATCATGACATTACATTGTTACATGTTTCATAAATAAAGCTCATAAATTTATGCATTCACAACATTATTTATTTCTAAGGTCTTATAGCTATTAAGACATTCAAATTTGAGTGTAAATAAACTCAAATCGTGTCCTTTCTTAAGTACTTAGCTGAGTAATTATGGAAAATCCTTAATTAATCGTACTTATTAATTTTTGGATTTTTTCGGTCATTACATAAACATTGTACTAATTTGCGAAAATTATAAGTTTTTCCTAACGGAGGAAAATCCTTAATTAATCATACTTATTAATTTTTGGATTTTTTCGGTCATTACATAAACATTGTACTAATTTGCGAAAATTATAAGTTGGTCCTAACGGAGGAATGTCCTCCATTGCCTGCTGCCAATGCTCCTCGTAGTGTACGAGAAGTATATAATCGTTGGATCGAGGCAAATAACAAGGCCTGTTGTTTTCTTTTGGCTGGCATGTTTGGCGTGCTTAGGATGAAGCATGAAAGCATGGAGACTGCTTATGAAATAATGTAGTCTCTACAAGATATGTTTGACAAGCCTTCTGAAAAGGCACGCCATGAAGCCGTTAAGGCAGTAATGAATGCCAAAATGAAGGTAGGGATTTTGGTTAGAGAACATATTCTCAACATGATTAACTATCTCCATGAGGCCAAGGTGAATAGGGCAGTCATAGATGAAGCCACACAGGTGGGGATGATTTTGGAAACCCTCTCCCCTGCGTTCCTTCAATTCAAAAGCAATTGTTTCATGAACAAGCTGAAATATAACATGATTGAGTTGCTTAATGAGCTTCAAACCTTTGAGTCTATTTCGCAAAGAAAAGATTAAAGAAGCTTAGGCAAATATTGCAGAAGCTCAACCCTCCTCTTCTACTTAAAAGAATAAGAAGAGGAAGAGGACTGAAGGAAGTGGTCAGTCTAAAAATGGAGGGCAACCTAAGAAGAACAAAAGCAACAACAACAAAAAGAGCCCAAACCAAAAGAAGCCTAAAGGAAAATGTTTCCACTACGACGTACTTGGGCACTAGAAGAGAAACTGCAAGAAGTATCTTCAGGAGCTCAAAGAAAAGAAGAACAACGGTAAATCATATTTACTCGTTTTAGAAGCTTGTTTAGTTGAAGATGATACTTCACCTTGGATAATTGATTCAGGGGAAACTAACCATGTTTGTTCTTCAAGAGAGCTTGCAGATGGGGAACAAACTATGAGAGTGGGAACGGGAGAGGTTGTTTCGGCAAGAACAGTGGGAGTTGCTAAACTTTATTTTAGAAATAATTTTTTAATTTTGGATAATGTTTATTACATTCCTTGTTTTCGTAGAAATTTGATTTCTGTTTCCAGGTTGTTTGAACAAATGTTTAATGTTTCTTTTAATAATAATTATGTTAATATTTCTAGAAATAGTTTGAATATTTATTCTGCGCATCTAGAAAATGGACTTTACACTTTAAGGCCCAACGAAAAATCACTGCTCAATACCAAAATGTTCAAAGTTGAACAACCAAAACCCAAGAAGCAAAAGATTTCTTCTGATAATGAAACATACCTATGGCACCTTAGATTAGGTCACGTTAACCTTGATAGAATTAATAGACTGGTAAAGGAAGGTCTTTTAAAAGAGCTAAAAGTTAGTTCTGTACCAGTTTGTGAATCTTGTCTTGAAGGTAAAATGACTAAGAGGCCTTTCTCTGCAAAAGGCAAAAAGGCCAAGGAACCACTTGAGCTAATACATTTGGACGCCTGTGGTCCAATGAATGTACAAGCACGTGGTGGTTACTAATATTTCGTCACATTTATTGACGATTATTCAAGGTATGGTTACATATACCTAATGCAAAGGAAATCTGAAACTTTTGGAAAGTTCGAAGAATTCCAAGTGGAAGTTGAAAAGCAATTAGGAAAAACGATGAAGAGTCTTCGATCTGATCGAGGTGAGGAATACCTTGATACTGAATTCAAGGACTACATGATAGAACATGGTATTCTATCACAACTCACCGCACCTGGAACACCACAACAAAATGGTGTTGTAGAGAGAAGAAATCGAACGTTGCTTGATATGGTGAGATCCATGCTCAACTACTCATCATTACCCACTTCATTTTGGGGATATGCACTATAAACTGCAGTATGTCTTCTAAACATAGTTCCATCTAAGTCTATTTCAAAAACACCTTTAGAGTTATAGAATGGTCGCAAACCTAGTATACGACATATCCGTATATGGGGGTGTCCAGCACATATGCTGAAAGGAAAGACCGAAAAGCTGGAGTCACTTTTTGAAGTATGCTTATTTGTGGGATTACCAAAGGGAACGAAGGGAGGTTTGTTTTATAGTCCACAGGAAAAGAAGGAATTTGTATCGACAAATGCCACTTTTCTCGAGAATGATTATATGACAAACTATAAACCTCGCAGCAAAGTTGCACTTGAAGAGTTACTTTCTAATCAGATTAGACCGTAACCGACAACTGTTGTCGAAGGACAAAATGAGGAGACCACATCTCTCGATCAGAATGTCATACCACCTCGACGTAGTGGGAGGCTTGTGAGACCACCTGCTTGCTACAGGGAACTTAGAGAAGCAAATGTTGCTATCTCTGATAATGGTGAGGATGATCCATTGACATATCGTGATGCAATGGAAGATTCTAGAAGGAGAAATGGCTAGAGGCTATGAACCTTAAAATGGAGTCCGTGTACTCCAATTCAGTCTGGGATCTTGTAGACCTACCTGAAAGGATAAAACCCATAGGGTGCAAATGGATTTACAAGAAGAAAAGAGGAGTGTATGGGAAAGTTGAGACTTTCAAAGCTAGGCTAGTGGCAAAGGGTTATACCCAAAAGAAGGGAGTTGACTATGAAGAAACTTTCTCCCCTGTAGCTATGCTTAAATCCATTTAGATTCTTTTATCCATTGCTGCTTGTCTTGATTATGAGATATGGCAAATGGATGTCAAGACTGCCTTTTTGAATGGCTATCTTGAGGAAAGCATCTATATGGTGCAACTAGAAGGGTTTGTAGTCAAAGGTCAAGAGCAAAAAGTTTGCAAGTTGCAAAGGTCCATCTATGGACTCAAGCAAGCTTCAAGATCTTGGAATTTGAGATTTGATGAAGCGATCAAATCTTATGGTTTCAATCAAAATATTGATGAACCTTGTGTGTACAAGTACATCAAAGATAAGAAGGTAGTCTTCTTGGTTCTTTATGTAGATGATATCCTACTCATTGGGAATGATGTAGGCGTATTATTTGATGTAAAGAAATGGCTCACCAACCATTTCCAAATAAAAGATTTAGGGGAGGCAAGTTATGTTCGTAGAATCCAACTCATAAGAGATCGCAAGAACAAACTGTTGGCGCTGTCTCAGGCATCGTATATCGATAAGGTGCTTATAAGATTTTTGATGCAAAACTCTAAGAAAGGTAATTTACCTACACGTCATGGAGTTTATCTTTCAAAAGAGCAATGTCCTAAGACACCTCAAGAGGAAGAAAACATGAGACGGGTACCCTATGCATCTGTAGTAGGAAGTCTAATGTATGCCATATTGTGTACAAGAACTGACATTTGCTATGTGGTGGGTATAGTCAATCGGTATCAATCCAACCCAGGATTAGATCATTGGGTAGCGGTTAAACATATTCTCAAGTATCTTAGGAGAACGAGAAACTATATGCTGGTATATTCTGGTGAGAATTGATTCCCATTGGATACACTGATTTTGATTTTCAATCAGACAAAAACACATGTAAATCTACGTCTGGATCAGTGTTTGCTTTTGGTGTGGAGCCATAGTTTGGAGAAGCATCAAACAATCTTGTATTGCTGATTCAACTATGGAAGTTGAATATGTGGCTGCTTGTGAAGTGGCTAAAGAAGTTGTTTGGTTCCGTAAGCTCTTAAATGATTTGGAAGTAGTTCCAAGCACGGATAAACCACTCACACTGTATTGTGATAATAGTGGTGCAGTGGTAAATTCAAGAGAACCAAGAAGCCACAAAAGAGGAAAGCATATAGAGAGAAAATATTATTTGATTAGAGAGATAGTGCATCGAGGCCAAGTGGAAGTTGTGAAGATAGCGTCGGAAAACAACCTTGCCGACCCTTTCACCAAGATGTTACCTACAAAGAGCTTCGAGGTACACTTGGAAGGCTTAGGTCTTAGAGACATGTCACACCTGCTTTAAGGCAAGTGGGAGATTGTTGGGTTTAGTGCCCTAAAAGCTATGACGTTATACATATTGTTAATAAATAAATAAAGTGACATTTATAATTATTTTGGTTGCTTATATGTATTATAAATACTTTTACAAACATCAAAAAAATTCTATGATTATTTATGTGACTATAAATTTAGCATATAAGTGTTATATACTTAGGGATAAAATTTGTAAATAATAATCTAAATAGTCCGTAATAATTAATTAAAGCTTGGGATCTTTAATTAAATATTACAAGTATAGTCCAATCTCATTTAAAATAAAATAGTCATTATCCGAGCTATTAATGTAGAGGCATTAGATTGGAGGTACTTTATATAATAAGATTATATAGGACTAGACCAGATAAATTATGAATCTCAAATAATCATCCGTGGAGTATTTAAATTCATCACTATGATGATCATATATTTGACAGTCTTAATATTGAGTATTTATTAGACTCCTATTTATGACATTATCTTTTTTGACTTGTATGGAAAGATTTGTCTAAGCACAGATCATAACTTAGCATCTTAGAAACGTAATGTAATAAATGGCTGGGAATAATATTATACAGACATAGAATCAATTCTATCACGCCTCGGAGTACGGGAGGTGACGTGACGGATTAATTAAATTAATCAAAGGAAAATTTAATTAAAATCAAGAGTTTTAGAGGTTCAATTAAATAATAAAATATGAAAGTTCAAGAAAACCATTGCATGAAAAATAAATAACGAAATAATGAGGAACCGCGAGTATGGGTCCCACTGACCTACAACTTGTGCACACACATGGTACTGACATTATAATAATACAACCATAGTCCAAGTACAAATAAAGTTAAAACATTACATGCCTTGTTTAAATATTACATATAAATCTATTAGTCCTTCTACTGCTCCTGGGTTCGGTCAGTTGAATCCTCTCCGAACCTAAATGGGATTCCACCTAGAGGGGGAAGTTTAAGATAAATAAAACATGAGCGAAAGGCTCAGTAGGACTATATTTTAATAAGTTATTTAAAAGAAACATTGAATAAATAAAAAAATTTAAATAAAACCGTTCTTACCCAAAATAGTTTATTAGGTCGGCCAGAAATATCATTTTTATTTTCCTAAGCAAACCATAAGAATATCACCACCGTAGTGGCCCAGCTGGGTTTCGGGACCTGCCCCCAAGGTCGATCGTTACACGACCCGATCTCTGATATGGCATCATGCCTATGTGTTTATTTTCATCATCATTCAAAACCCATTTACCAAGTATTATCATTTATATTTATTATGAGTTCATTTCTGTTCACGATATATTAAAATATAACTGATAAATTCATTTTCAAAGCCAACTCATTTTGAAACTAGGCTACCAAGGAATGGGGGTAGAAGTCCTATCTCGATACTCATGCCGGTGCCCTACACCGTAATCCCGGTCTGCTATACGTTAGCTCCGCGAAACCACGAACGATCTTAAATACACAGTAAGTCGATCAATATTTAGCTCGAGACATTCTATGTTACTAAACCATTAAATGATGTCCTAGTGTGCCATTTGTATCTTTAAAATCATTT
Organism: Artocarpus heterophyllus; assembly: GCA_025403435.1. NCBI lineage: Eukaryota > Viridiplantae > Streptophyta > Magnoliopsida > Rosales > Moraceae > Artocarpus > Artocarpus heterophyllus. The sequence goes on along the minus strand of CM046345.1, from coordinate 28,110,620 downwards.
TACAAGGTTGGAATTTAAATTGGGGTTCAAAACAGTGAAAACGGGTGAAAAATCACAAAATTTTCCATACCCGGCTGGCATGTCGGACTCCCTGCTTTGGCCGGTCGAACTGCCCTGTCGGAAACCAAGTCCGGTCAGCCGAACATTCCCTAGGTTCGGCTTGCCGATCCCTTGAATCCGGCCTGCTGAACTGGGAAAACCCAGAAATTCCAGCCATAGGTTTTCGATCCTCCAAAACCCAAATCTTGATTCTAACCTGTTTTTCTCAAATCTCAGGCATGGAAAACGATCATAGGTGATAGAAAAACATACTAAAACACTTTTGAACTCATTTAAACAAGATTCAAACACAAAAATCTCAAAAGTCCAAAAATGGGAAAAAATGAGAAAAAAGGAAAAATCTTGAATCCAATCCGTTTTTCTTCAATCTAAGCCTGGATTCTAGTTGTTCTAAGTTCATTTAACTCAGACCAAGAGTTTTCTAAGCTCAAACGAACTTAAATTTCAAAAATGCACAAAATTGAAAATTTTGGAAAAAGTTTAGAAATTTCAAAACTAGCCTCGAATCGAAGCTTTAATCCGCGTTCTCAGTTGCGAAATCACGTTCCCGAGCTTCCTCCTTGCTAACCCGAAGCTTGGACTCAAATTTTGTTTCAAAAATTTGAGAGAGAACAAGAGAAACCGAGAGAGAGGAAGAGTGAGGAGGCTCACGGGCAAGAGAAAGGAGAGAGAGAGTGAGAGCTGAGAGTGAAGAGAGAGGGAGAGGAGAGAGAATAAATAGAGACAAAAGGTGGGCGGTTTTACTGTGCAAAAACCAAATGCCACCCACGGTTTTGTAAAACGGAATATTTTTTTAACATTTTACAAATTGTTGTGTTTTAAAACTCAAAACATCATTTTAAAACAATAAGAAATTATTTGAATTCATCATTTTACATTACAATAACATTAAATAAATTTTGGGGCGTTACAACTCTTCACCCCTAAAAGAAATTTCGCCCTCGAAATTTACATCTCATTTCAAAAACAAAACAAATGCGGATACAAGTCCTGCATACTCGACTCTAATTCCTAGGTGGCTTCATCAACCTCGTGATGCTGCCACATGACCTTTACCAATGGTATCTCACGACGACGTAAACTAATTACTTTTCGATCGATGATCTGAATTGACACATGAAACACATCGTGAACATGAGAAATTTTGGGCAGAAGATCAAGCCGATAAGCAACCGCACAAACACGCTGAGTGATCTCGAACGGTCCAATATACCTCGGCGCAAGCTTCCCACTCACTCCGAACCGCATAGTTCTTTTACGAGGCAATACCTTCAAGAGAACGAAATCTCCTACCGCAAACTCTAAGGGTCTATGTCTCCTATCCGCATAACTCTTCTGTCGACTCTGAGCTGCCCTCAATCGACCTCGAATCACAACGACTTTTGCGTTGCTATCATGGATCTCATCCGGCCCAAGAATAACCCTGTCTTCTGGCTCGGCCCAACACACCGGTGACCGACACGGTCGCCCATACAATGCCTCAAATGGTGCCATACCAATACTCGCCTGATAACTATTATTGTACGCGAACTCCAACAGATGCAAATATTGCTTCCAATTCCCACCGAAGTCTAACGCATAGGCATGCAACATATCCTTGAGAATCTGAATAAGCCGCTCAGATTGCCCATCAGTCTGAGGATGAAACGCCGTACTGAAGTTCAAATCCGTACCTAAAGCCTCCTGAAAAATCCTCCAGTACTTAGCATTAAACCTGGAGTCTCGATCAGGAGTGATGGACAAAGGAACTCCATGCAACCTCACAATGTTCTACAGATACAAATCCCCGAGAATCCTTCTCGAACATGTCGACCTGAACAGAATGAAATGCACCGATTTCGTCAACCTGTTGACCACGACCCAAACTGCATCGTGTCGCTGCTCCATCCTTGGCAAACCTGTGAGAAAATCCATCGTCACATGCTCTCATTTCCACCCTGGAATAGGAAGCGGCTGAAGCTGATCCGCAGGCTTTTGATGCTTGGCTTTCACCTGAAGACACGTCGTACACTTGGCCATGTACTCTTGAACATCTTTCTTCATGCCTCTCCACCAATATTGCCTCTTCAAATCACGATACATCTTTGTGCTCCCTGGATGAATAGCGAACTGAGACCTATGGGCTTCGTCCAAAACGGCTTTCGTCACCTCGGCGATAGCTGGAACTGCGAGACGCTCCCGAAAATACAACGATCCATCTGCATGCACACTCCATTCTTCAAACTATTCCCCATTCTAAATTCGCGACCAAATCCCCTGCAAATGCTGATCCTACCACTAACTTTGCTTCACCATCTGAACAAGAGCTGGGGTCGCCTCCACATGATATACCGAAACTCGATCATAGTCTTCATGATACCGTAACCCATACTCACTCACTGTCGCATCCCTGCTCCAGTCCTCAAAAGCCAAACAAGCGAGAATCCCTGAAGACTTTCTGCTAAGCGCGTCTGCGACCACATTAGCTTTCCCAAGATGATACTGCAACGCAAAATCATAATCCTCCGTATACTCTATCCATCTACGCTGCCTCAAATTAAGATCCCTCTAGGTGAACAGATACCTCAAACTCTTATGATCGGAGAAGACCTGAAACGACGCTCCATACAAATAACACCTCCAAATCTTCAACGCGTGAATCACCGCCGCAAGCTCCAAGTCATGTGTAGGATAATTTCGCTCGTGAGGTCATAGCTGTCTCGATCCATACGCAACTATACGTCCATGCTGCATCAACACGCACCCAAGTCCGCGCCCTGAAGCATCTGCATAAACCTCATACGGCTCGTCACTGCTAGGAATAACCAACACTGGAGCTAAAGTCAATCGGTTCTTCAATTCCTGAAAAACAAGCTCACATTCTTCACCCCACTCAAACCTGACATTTTTCTTGACCAATCTCATCAACGGAGCTGCAATCTTCAAAAAATCCTTTACAAATTTGCTGTAATAACCGGCAAGACCTAAGAAGCTACGAATCTCCGCTACGTTCCTTGGTCGTTCCCACTCCACTATGGCTTCAATCTTGGACAGATCCATAGAAATACCATGCTCCGAGATGACATGACCCAGAAATTTAACCTCAGTCAACCAAAACTTGCACTTTTCCCTCTTGACATACAACTGGTGCTCCCGCAAAGTCTGAAGCACGATCCGAAGATGCTGCTCATGCTCCTTCCAAGTCTTAGAATACGCAAGAATGTCATCGATGAACACGATCACAAACTAATCCAAAAACGGCCTAAATATCCTGTTCATCAAATCCATGAAAGCTGTCAGAGCATTCGTCAACCCAAACGACATAACCAGAAACTCAAAATGCCCATACTGAGTCCTAAAAGCTATCTTGGGAATATCCTCTTCCTTAATCCTGAGCTGATGGTACCCTGAACGCAGATCATTCTTTGAGAAGTACCGCGAACCTCCCAACTAATCAAACAACTCATCGATCCTAGGCAAGGGATACTTATTCTTCACTGTAACATGATTCAATTGTCGATAATCCACACACAACCTGAGCGTCCCATCATGTTTCTTAGTAAACAAAACCAGTGCTCCCCACAAAGATGTGCTATTCCAAATATATCCTTTATCAGCAAGCTCCTGAAGTTGCTTCCTCAATTCTTTCATTTCTGTTGGCGTCGTCCGATAAGGTGCTATAGAAATTGGTGTTGTCCCCGAAAACATTTCGATACCAAACTCAATTTCATGATGTGGTGGTAACCCTGGCAACTCGTTGGGGAAAATGTCCTCGAACTCATTAACCATCGGAATCGCTACACTTCCTCTCAAAGCATAGGGCTCGCACTCTAGGTTCGCAAGAAAAGCACAACAACCCATATTCCTTCGCCCTCTTAGACACGACTTCATGAGACGCTCACTCATTAACCAATCACCACCACCCTCGTAAGTGATCATCGTCCCCCTATCAGACACTAGGGTTACTTTTCTAAGTTGGCAGTCTACAACTGCATTATACCTGGACAACCAGTCCATCCCTACAATTACATCATATGAGCTCATGGGGAGTACAATCAAATCACTTTTCAAAATATCATCCCCAATCTTTATTTTACAAGATTTACATATACAATTCACACACACCTGCCCCAATGGAGAAGTTATGACTAGGGGTTCATTAAACTCTTCTATATCTAATCCCAAGGCATGTACAAAAGAACTCGAAATGAGAGAATGAGAGGCACCTGTATCAAATCAAACACGAGCTAAAGATCGAGAAACTAAGATCATACCATCAACAACCGCGTTACCAATATGAGAATCTGAACCTCCAAATACCATTGCATGAACCTGCACTAGTGCCTTTCCTTTTCCTCTACCAAATTGCTGGGTCCGGGATTATCCTGCCGATGCTACTGGGATGGAGATGACTGCACGCTAGCTGCACTCGGTGCTCGATACTGAGGGACGCTACGCTGGAAATGTTGCGGCTGCTGCCCTCGTGCCGAATATGAAAACTCTTGAGGAGAGAACTAGGGATACTGCAACTGTGGGTACTGCTGAGGCAAAGGTAGGGTCTGAGGCTAAGACTGACGACTGGCATCCTTTTCGGCCTGAGATCCAAGACGGGCACTCCTGATCGGACAATTCCTCTTGATGTGTCTGGGTTGTTGACAAAAATGACAATGGAAGCTGTAGGGATTGCTGCGCCCGCTACCAGACGAACTGCTGCTACCACTGTTTACGCCACCCTGCTTGCTCTTTCCCAGAGTCGGACGGCTACTGGTGCTCTTCCTACCGCTCCTCTGCGATCCTCCTGAAGCCTTTGCTCGATCCTCACAATACTGCGCATAATCATTTTCCACTGATATTGCTAACGACACAAGCTCTCCAAAACTCCTAAGTCGTAGAGCAACCAACTGTCACCGAATAGGAGCCTTAAGCCCTTCCTGAAACTTAATACACTTCTCACATTCCGATGCCACAGTTAATGGAGCAAACTTGGCCAACTCATTAAACCTTGCCTCATATTCCCGAATTGACAAATCACCCTACTGCAACTTGTAGAACTCAACTGCCTTCTGATCTCTATACCCTTACGAAAAATATAGATCATAGAACAGCTCCTCGAATTTGTCCCAACTGATATCACCACTGCGCTCCAAACGCTTAGCCTGCTTCCACCAAGTGTTAGCACCACCCTCAAGCTTATATGCAGCAAACTCTACATGGTACTCATCAGGCACACCAAGGGTATCCAAATGCTTTACGATCGAATCCAGCCAATATTCTGCCAACTGCGGATCCCTATTACCATCAAAAGTCAGAATAGACGCACGTCAAAATTCCTTAAAATACGTATGTCGACGACCAACATCAGAATCCTCCGGTCTAGCCCTGGCTACCATCTGTCGGAAAGCCACAAACATAGACCTCATCATGCCCTCATTGTTTCTGAACTCGGCGTCAGCTGTCAAACAACGTCTAGGTTGCATTCTCTCACTTTTGAAAACAAAATTTTAGACTGTCAGAGGTATTTCATTGTCAAACCTATGTGTGCACAATTCCCAAGGTTCATAACGTTGAGCTCTGATACAATTCTGTCACGCCCCACAGTACGGGAGGTGACGTGACAGATTATTTAAATTAATTAAAGGAGAATTTGATTAAAATCAAGAGTTTTAGGGGTTTAATTAAATAATAAAATATGAAAGTTTAAGAAAACCATTGCATGAAAAATAAAGTTTAAGAAAACCGCGAGTATGGGTCCCACTGACCCACAACTTATGCACACACATGGTACTGACCTTATAATAATACAACCACAATCCAAGTACAAATAAAGTTAAAACGTTACATGCCTTGTTTAAATATTACAAATAAATCTATTAGTCCTCCTACTGCTCCTGGGTTCGGTTCGCTGAATCCTCTCCGAACCTAAATGGGATTCCACCCATAGGGGGAAGTTTAAAACAAATAAAACGTGAGCGAAAGGCTCAGTAGGACTATATTTTAATAAGTTATTTAAAAGAAACATTGAATAAATAAATAAATTTAAATAAAACGTTCTTACCCAAAACAGTTTGTTAGGTCGACCAGAAATATCATTTTCATTTTCCTAGGCAAACCATAAGAATATCACCACCGTAGTGGCCTAGCTGGGTTTCGGGACCTGCCCCCAAGGTCGATCGTTACACGACCCAATCTCTGATATGGCATCATGCCTATGTGTTTATTTTCATCATCATTCAAAACCCATTTACCGAGTATTGTCATTTATATCATTATGAAGTTCATTTCAGTTCACGGTATATTAAAATATAACCGATAAATTCATTTTCAAAGCCAACTCATTTTGAAACTAGGCTACCAAGGAATGGGGGTAGAAGTCCTACCTCGATACTCGTGTCGGTGCCCCACACCATAATCCTAATCCGCTATATGTTAGCTCTACGGAACCACGAACGATCCTAGATACACACTAAGTCGATCAATATTTAGCTCGAGACATTCTATGTTACTAAACCATTTCATGATGTCCTAGTGTGTTATTTGTATCTTTAAAATCATTTTACAAGGTTGGAATTTAAATTGGGGTTCAAAACAGTAAAAACGGGTGAAAAATCACAAAATTTTCTATGCCCGACCGGCCTGTTGGACTCCCTGCTGTACAGTTTGGCCTGCCAGAAACCAGGTCCGGTCGGCCGGACATTCCCTAGGTTCGGCCTACCGAAAGATCCAGTCCGGCTTGCCTATCCCTTGAATTTGGCCTGCCGAACACGTAGTTCGGCCTGCTGAACTGGAAAAACCCAGAAATTCCAGCCATGGGTTTTCGATCCTCTAAAACCCAAATCTTGATTCTAACCTGTTTTTCTCAAATCTCAGGCATGGAAAACAATCATAGTTGATAAAAAAACATACTAAAATACTTTTGAACTCATTTAAACAAGATTCAAACATAAAAATCTCAAAAATCTAAAAATGGGAAAAAATGAGGAAAATGAAAAATCTTGAATCCAATCCATTTTTCTTCAATCTAAGCTTGGATTCTAGTTGTTCTAAGTTCATTTAACTCAAACCAAGAGTTTTCTAAGCTCAAATGAACTTAAATTTCAAAAATGCATAAAATTGAAAATTTTGAAAAAAGTTTAGAAATTTCAAAACTAACCTCGAATCGAAGCTTCAATCCGCATTCTCGGTTGCCAAATCACGTTCCCGAGCTTCGTCCTTGCTAACCCGAAGCTTGGACTCGAATTTTGTTTCAAAAATTCGAGAGAGAATTTAAGAGAGAACAAGAGAAACTGAGAGAGAGGAAGAGTGAGGAGGCTCACAGGCAAGAGAGAGGAAAGAGAGAGTGAGAGCTGAGAGTGAAGAGAGAGAGAGAGGAGAGAGAATAAATAGAGAGAAACGGTGGGCAGTTTTACTATGCAAAAACCAAATGCCACCCACGGTTTTGTAAAATGGAATATTTTTTTTAACATTTTAAAAACTGTTGTGTTTTAAAACTCAAAACATCATTTTAAAATAATAAGAAATCATTTGAATTTATCAAATTAACAAAACAACTAAAAATTCAAAATTTAACTAAATAATCAAATTAATGTTGAAACATTAATTATGGCACACTAATTCATCATTTTATATTACAATAACATTAAATAAATTTCGGGGCGTTACACATTCCTTCCCTATAGAAGTTAGAAAAATAGTTCTCTTGAGTGATAATTCAAGGTTTGAACAGTAGAGTGCTCGTTCATAATAAGATTATGAATTAATTGTTCATTAGAGAATTATTGAAACTCAAGGATAAAGATATAATGAGAGGTAAACGGAAATTGAACCTAGCTCTTATTATGAACTATTTATGGAGGACTGACTTATATGTAATGATTATATTGACGGACTACTCGCTAATTTTCTTTGAGTAATTTTACTGTAATCTCAAGAGTTCAGTTTCAGTTTTTTAGTGGTGTAACACTGAAACTAATAAATTTGGCACATTAATTAAAGAGTTTGATTAATTGTCAAATTTATTGGAGTTTAGGTTATAGGTCCATAGGTCCTCAATACCACCTCTGTAATACTATATTAGATTTATGCATAGAATGAATTATACATATTTAGTTTGGAATTATTGAATTCTGAATTAATTATTTTACACTTGAATTATTAATATGACACAGAAAAATGTTCTTTGTGATACATAATGCAATGTGATAAATATTATCACATTTAACTGAGCATTAATTAATTAATTAATTAAGTATTTTTAAAATCTATTTTTAAGTAAATGTGATTTATTTTTGAATTTAGATATAAATATATATACATATATATATGGGGTTTTAAATCAAATCTTATTTGTGTGTAAGATTTTATAATATATTAATATATATATATATATATAACCTTTTTGAATTTAGAAACGTGTTGTTTACGTTTCACTTTATATAATATTATATATATATATATAAACAAATCAAACTGATTCCTTAAGTTAAAAAAAAAAAAAGAAACGTAAAACGTATTTCACGTTTTACTATATATATATATATATATATATATATATATATATATAAGGAATCACTTCAAGTGACTCGGAAAAAAAAATAAAAGGGTTATAATCATGTAAAATATATATATATTTTCTATATATGTGATATAGTAGTTATTTTAAATTAAAAATTAATTAAAAAATTACTAATAACTCAGATATAAAAAAAAAAAAACAGTTATCTCAAGAGTTTTTTTTTATTCACGTAACTTTTAAAAAAACTTAGAGGGAAAAAATTAAGAGTTCTTCTTTGAAAAAAAAAGTCTACTATCTCATGTGTTGAGTATATAGTAGAATAAAAAAATGTGAGGAAAATTCATTCTTGTAGTTTGACGCCAACTCATCTTTTCATTGGTGTGAAGGCCTAGATTGAAAGATCGTGATGTCAAAGAAAAAATCTAGGATACCCTGATAGTCTTTAAAAGGCTAGTAAAATTTTCAAAACCTTTTATTATTAATTAAAATTATATATCTATTCTTAATGAATAAAATTTTTAAAAAATTTTTATTTGTTAACTATCTGTTTCTTCTATTGCCTTTCATATTTTAATTCCACCACAGATAACCACAAAAACTCTCTCACTAATTTGTAGGCAACATGCATCTCTAGCTTTCGCACCGGATCCTAGTATACTTGTCCATATTTCATCAGAAAATTAACATACTTTGCGGTTCGACCACATCACATCAGAAAATTAACATACTTGCGGTTCGACCACATTACATCATTTACTCATGCGGATGTACTTTTATCTTGGTCCTATAGCGCTTAAACATCTGTCTTTGCCCAGACTTTTTTGAGTTTGCTAAAGAACTTCATTATAAAATCGTGTCGCGCAAAGAGATAACAGCGTGGTGATAGATGCAGCAGTCCCTCATTTACGTGGAAAGAAATATTTTCTTTTCCATTTTCCATTTTTAAAAATCTTTTTGTTTCTGAATTTTAAGTGGCGTTTCCTTTGGAGTTTTAGGCCTCGTTCGGAATTTCCATGCAATTACTCTGCGTCTGCCACCTGCCACACATGAGAACATACGTTGGTTGCAACACGTCGCTGCCACTTGTCACTTTGCTGTATTCTTCCAGCTAAAAAGTTTTTTTACACGTGTCAAACATGTAGAGCAACAATAGGATCTGAAAATGTAGAAATAAAAGAAAAAAGAAAAAGAATTATTTACGTGACTGAAGTGAGCTGAGCCGAGCTAGTCTAGTTATGACGATGTGTTGATATTTTTTTTGGCCCTTTTCTAAACAAAGTTAGGAAAAGAGATTCTTTCCCATGCGGGTCCGTGTTTGCCAGTTGGAATCCATCGCTTCATCTTGGTGCTGTTTCAGCAGAAGGCACCGCTGAGGCTGGTGGACCAGCAACCGTTGCGGGCCAACTTCAACACCCGCTTCTTCATTGGGCACCTCGACCTCGGCCTGCCCGTTGCCATCGTCTACTTCAACTTCTAGAAGGAGCCAGCATGTAACACCTAAAAAATTTAATTAGGTATAATTGATGTTTAGATGGTAGAATAGTATGCCTTGATGTAAATTCGAACTGAAATTAAGTATTTTATGGTATTTTAAATTTATCTCACTTTTAATTATTTTTATATGATATTTTAAATTTTGAAACAAAACAATTTACCAAATACTCGATATGGTCCAATTACAAAACCATGTGCTGAGGACACGGTTTTGCTTTGCATAACCACTCCTTCCCCTCTATTAATCTCCCTCTCTCACGTTCACTCTCCCTCACTCTCTCAGATTTTCTTTCTCTCTCTTTCCCCTCTCTCGCACGCTGCCCTCTCTCTTTCTCTCCCTCTCTTTATTTTGATTTTGAAATTTTGAGTTCAAGTTTAAAATCTTAGCTGGATTGGGAGCTTAGGAGCACGATTGGCCTACGATAAAACCATTTTAAAGCTTCGATTTGAGGTTAGTCTCCTAGATTTTCAAATTTCAAACTTTTGTCCCAAATCTTTCAATCTCTTTAAAATGTTGTAATCCAAGTTTCTTGACTGTAGGAAACCCTTAATCTAAGTTAGTAGAACTCAAATAATCTAGAACCTAGGCTTAATTGAACAAAATTTGGATTAAATCAAGTTTTTTTCTTTTTCTACATTTTCAGATTACTTTAAAATTTTCTATGAAAATCTTGCCTAGATGTGTTTAAATGTGTTTGAGCATGTTTTTCTATCATTCATAAATGTTATGAATGCTCTAGGACTTGAAAATAGGTTTAGGATTAATTTTTGGGCTTGAGGAGGCCGAGAATCGAGGTCACAGAGCTCCCATGTTTTTCCAGTTCAGTAGGCCGAACTCAATGTTTGGCAGGCCGGATTCATAAGTTTAGCAGGCCAGATTCATCTCATCGATAGGCCAAACCTAGGCCAGTTCAGTAGGCCGATCCTAGTAGACTGGCAGGCCGAACTGTAAAGTTTGGAAGGCTAGACCAGGGGTTCCGGCAGGTCGCTCGGAACTCATGAAAAATGACTCTTTTTGCCTGTTTTTCACCGTTGAAAACCTAGGCCAAGATTTTTTAACTCATGAGATGATTTTGTGAACTCTAAAGGTATACTAAGACACCATGAGATAGCTTAGAGATGCAGAATACCTTAAGCTAGATATTGATAAACTTAGTTTCTATTTAAGGTTGTTCGTGGTTCCGTAGAGCTAACGTATAATGGATCAAGACTGTAGTGTTGAATGTTGGCATGGGATATCAAGCTAGGACTTTTATCCCTTCTCCTTGATAGCCATGTTTTTAAAGGGTTTTGGCCACAAAGCTTTTCCTTTCAAATGTTTTCAAGAAATGAAGTTTTATTACTTATTTTCATTATTGGCTAAATAATGAATGATCATAATGAAGGCAATGAAAATATCTGGTAAATGAGACATGATAATGATATGATACAGGACGTATCAGGTAGTACCCTTCAGAATAATAAAATAAAGCATGATGCCATATACAGAGATCAGGTCGTGGGGGGTGTGACCTTGGGGGTAGGTCCTAAAAGTCAACCAGGCCACTCTAATGGTGATTCATATGGCTTTGCCAAAAACAAGATAATGAGACTGTCTATGGATGAATAAATGATTAAAAGGTATGAATAAACTTAATAAGCTTTAGTTAGTTATCTGTTTATTTATTTACCTTGTTTTATAGCTTTTGTTTAAAAATGCATTATATGTCTAAACTAAATGTTTTTGAAAGCTTAGTCCTACTGAGCCTTTTGCTCACATTTTTCTTGTTTTAAAACCTTTCCCCCCCTCTTTGTGGAATCTAGCTTAAGGAAGGCTAAAGAACCAGGAGGAAACCGTAGGATTGAAACATCATTGTCTAGGGTATTTACTTATAAACAAGGCATGTAATATTTTAATTTATTCCCCTTTTATTTGGACCGTGGTTGTGTATTTAATATTGTCGATAGCATATGTGCTCATTACTGTGGGTCTGGTGGGGCCCAGTGGTGTTTGCTTATTTAATGTTTTAATTCGCATTGCTTGCTTTCATATCTTAACAAATATCTAAAAAGGTTTTAAATATCCTACATTCTTATAATTAACTAAATATCCTTTAAAATTAAGGTTTTAATAAAAATTTAATTTATTTAACCTAATTAATCTGCCACATCATCCCCTAGATTTCAGGCCGTAATAGATTGGCATCAGAGCCCTAAGTTTATGAACCTTGGGAATTGTGCACACATAGGTACAACAATAAAAAACTACTGGTAGTCCAATTTTGTTTTCAGAATTGAGAGGATGGCACCAAGATGTGTCCAGCTGCTGCAAATGTGAATCCTGCAGATGAGGAAGGCCTGACGGGGGCCATGTTTGCTTCCTTTCAGCAGACGGTAATAAGCACTAGGCTTGAGGATTCTGAGGTGAGTCGTTGACAAGTGTATGTTAAAGAGTTCTGTCATGGATCTGTTCCAACTTTTGAGGGAAATAAGGACCCGTAGATCATTGAATACTGGTTAGATTCGATAATGAAGCATTTGGACACTCTTAGAGTACTGATGGAGTATCGCATAGATTTCGCAGCTTACAAATTGGAAGGCAGCGCCAATACATGGTGGAAACAGCAGAGCGTCTAGAAAATACTGGAAACATCAGTTGGGATAGATTTAAGGAGCTGCTTTATGAGCACTACTTTCTATTGGGATACAAGGATAAGAAGGTTGTCAAGTTTTATCAATTGGAGCTAGATGATATGACGATTCAAGAATATGAGGCTGAGTTCAATGAGTTGGCCAAGTTTGCTCCATCTGTTGTGGCTTCTGAGCATGAGAAATGCATTAAGTTCCAGGACGGGCTCAAGGCATCTATTCGACGGTAAATGGTGGCCTTATGACTCTAGAATTAAGATGAGTTGGTATCATTAGCAATCTTTGTGGAAAGTGAACATGCCTTATATAGCGAAAGCCGGGCAAGGACAACAGGGGGACCCCAAAGAAGTAAAAGGAGGGGTAGTGGCAGCCGCCAAACCTAGGTGAAAAACCAACAGGGAAATGCTAATAGTGAAGCAGTAGTTCGTCAGGCAGCAGACGTAGCAACCCCTACAATTTTCATTGGCAACAGCCAGGACACATCAAGAGGAATTGCCCAATCAGGAATGCTCAACAGGGATTCCAAGCCAGTGCAAGCTGTCAGTTCCAAGGTCAGCCTCTAGCTTCACCGCAGCAACTTCCTCAACTACTGTTTCATTAGTCCACTCTATAGTAGATGCAGTACCCAACGTAGGGATATCAGTAGCAAGGTTTCCAGTGGAACACTCCATAGTATCGAGAGCCAAGTGCAACTAGCGTGTAGTCACCTCTTCTTAGACATGTATGCCCTAAGGAGTAAAAATATAATATGTTTTTGGAGACATTTTTATCAATAAAGAATTTATTCATTATTAATATACCAAATCTTGTCTTCTTTATGTTCATATTTGTTGAATGTATGTTAACCAAACAAAAGTCTGAGATTGTCGGTCTAAGCCTTTAAGAATTGGGCATATCATGGACAGATTATGCAGAAGACATGATTCTTAAGGTGATGGCCTAAATCATAAGATCCACAATAGAGAGAACAAATTTGGACGCTTTATTCATGTAAAGATTGTTATGTTGTCGATATCCCAATTGGGAGATGGTTTGTCTTGACCAATAGAGGTGGACTTCATGAATAGAAACATTGGCATATTGTCATAGGTGACGATGTGTTGGATCAGGACATAAAGTGAATTGATTTGGGTTAATAATTCTATCTTAGCAAATCGATTCACTTTAGACAATAATTTGTATTGTATCTTAATCTTGAGAGGAATAGTAGGCCCGTCATTCTGACTTGTGTCTTTTGATGTACCAAAGGGTGACACCCACATCTTAGTAGTGGTATGCATGCCAATACGTTGGAGGCATGACTCTTGATAGCGTAAACCTGTTATTCATAGATATAGAATCCATAGCTCCTCTTTAAGGGTAGTGATATCCTCTTATATGCATTATCCTGTAATTGAAAAACTGGAGCACTCAACAATTTGGATACATAGGTGTAACCGAATGGTACACTATCTTTGGATGGTAAGTTTTTTGATGGTGTGATAATGAAATGTAAGATAAAAATAACCCGAAAGGTAATACAGAACTTGTCCTTAAGTCGATTATGGATAATCCTATAGGGATGCGATACACTATGATATGTCGTGGAGACTTATCTATACGGGCTTCGTAATTCTATGTAGTTTGAGAGTGCAGCTCCAAGCTTTTAGTGGAGTAGCGTTAGAGTTGATAATTATGAAATGTAAACCTGGGATATTGGGTTTTGTAATTATCGAGAGCTTGAAGTTTATAGGTCCATTTGGTCCCCTTTGCTAGCTCACAAAATCCTATAACGATACGGCATACTTTTTCAATAATTGGTGACTTATGTCAAATTTATTATACTGGTTAAAATTTGGAAGAATCGATAATTCATGTCTGTTTATCAGTTGAATTAATTTTGTGATAAAATTAATTCAAGATAAACTTGTTGAATTATTGGGTTCGGATAATTCTTGTCTGTTTAATGGTTGATTTAATTTTGAATAAATTAAATCAAGATAAGCTTGTAGAATTATTAGGAATTCATTTATTTTCTTAGAGATTATCTAGATAAAGTTGTTTTAATCAGATAACTTTTCTATTGGGTTATTTGAATTAAAACTGAGACTTTATCCTATAGAATCTCGGGTGGAAAGTAAAAGATTCGCTGAGATCTTTTTTCAGCAGTTCGGCATGCCGATCCTCAAGTTTGGCCTATCGATGGGGCAAGTTCGGCCTGCTGATTTGGCAGATCGGCTTGCTGATGCGAGAAAAAAAATTACGCATTTTCACGTGGATTTTATCAGATATTGATCTTAATTTGATTCTGATTCAAATTTTTGAGACCTAATCTAATAAGGACTGATTCTAGACCCAACCTCTATCAATAGAGAGTAAGTCACATAAGTTATTTAAATCAATTGAGAGATTAAGAGTGATGCTCTGCTGGTGAGAATCTGAACCTTCTTGAGAGCTCTTGTTCACAAATCACGAACACTAGCTTTGGGTTCTCTCAATTGGTTGGAAGGAGAGTCACCTAAAGGAAAGCTATACGTGTGAGCCTAGACTCACTTCGATCGTGGATAGAGAATAGCAAAGTAGACTAGTTGGTTGAGGCTTTTCTAGAACGTTACTTCTCTTCACAAATTGTACGAGTTCTTCGGCATTCAAAGGTTAGTAAGATCTGGTTAATTATGCATATACCATGTCAAACTTGTGTTTTGAAAAATACTCTAATATAAAATTTTAAAATTCTGCTGCCTATTATTTTAACAACAATTGGTATTAGAGCCATGGTTTTTACATAAATTTATGAGTTTGTGATCAAACTATATATATAAATTTTGTGATCTTAATCTATCCTATGCTTGAATTTAATTTTATAGAGAGTTGGCACTCTAGGTTTCTATATATTTTTATGTTGTCATGGATTTTGTGGTGAATGTTTACTAATTAATTATGATTGATCAAATGGCTATTTAATTATTTATTAATTAATTTATTTATACCGGTTATGGTTCCTTAGAGTTTAGAATGTGTATCTAGGATTTTCATGTAATTAGATGGCGGACTATCATCTCCGTCTAGAAATTATTATTTAATTTCAAATTTATAAGAATTTTGTCATTAAATAATCATTTAGAGAAGATGGATCTAGAAGGTAGATCTAGAAGATAGATGATGACACTCCAAGGTATTTCTTAAGTCTCTAATTTTATGTTTTTGAATTCTTGAAAATAAAATTGATGAATTGCATTAAAAATCGTATTAATTTCTGTTCGGTCGGCATGCCAAACCATCCAATTTGGTAGGCCGATGGTCTTAGATCGGTTGGCCAGACGCGAGGTTTGGCAGGTCGAGGCAAAAATTAGGTGGCTCTGGCAGTAGGCCAAACTTCTAGTTCGGCAAGCCGATCTGTCATGAATCGACAGGCCGATGGGTCATGACTGGCAGGTCGATCACCCAGATCGACTTGACGGCAGAAAGCTGGAAATTTTTCCAAAAAACATGCAGTCTTTCAATGCAGTTTTAATTTATTTTTGGGACAATTATGAGAGACATTAAATTTGGATATGACCAAAAATATGAAGTATTCAATTCATACAGGATTGAAGACTTGAAGATGGACATTACATGATGAGAGATACACCCTAAGAATTCAAGGATGAAGAATTGATAATATGTTTTGATTATTCTCTTGTAATCTTTGATTTCTATTCTCTAGGGTGGAACCATAATATTACGGTTATTTATTATTTTGCTTGTAGCTTTGCTTGATTGCTTTGCTTGTCTGCATTATAATATGATTTGCCATGTATATTGAAAACATGTCATATAGAATAGGGAGTGCCGTTCATATTAAAATTGTTCATGCATGTCTTTTTAAAATAAAACCTTGGCTTCAAAAGATTGAGTGGGAGAAGGTTTCGGAAAGAGGACCTACGGCCTCCATCGTTGGTCCATAGGAAGAACATGATAGTCCCAACTCCTAAGAAGGGATTTCTATCATGTACCAGATTGGATCTCTAAGATGATAACGTATTTTTGCATGATTTATGGTTGCACACCCCTGGGTGGTGATTATAAATTATGGATAAAATATTGAAATGATGATTATATACTCACGTTAATTTTATTATTAACCTCCCTTAGGAGCTTTGTTAATAGAATTAATAGCCAAAGAAACAATTATTAATATATGCTAGATCATACGAGTCCTGGATAGCATATATTAATCAGGAGGGGATCCGTGTTGCTGATAGAATTTGGCATGACTCCCCTAGGAGCTTGTTGAATTTTGAGTTGGGAATTATCGTTGTAAGGTTGTGATATTTTCAAGATTTTGACACATAAACACATTTGTATGTTTTTTACATGATTGTGTTATCTTACTAAATTATTATGATATTTTGCTTATGTTTGGTATATGATTCTTTATTGTAAATTAAAAATGTCTAAAAATGCTTTATCTTCAATACTTGACAAAAACCTATTAACCAGATAGAATTATAATGATTGGAAATGGAACCTAGATATCATCCTCTTATTTGAGAAACTAAAATTTGTGCTGACAACCCCTTGCCCTCCCGAGCCTACGGGAGATTCCACCAATGAGCAATTCTAAGCGTACGATCGCTAGAAAGATGTAAATGATCAGGCCTACTGCTATGTTATGGCCAGCATGAATAACAAGCTGCAGGCTCAACATGAAGATTATGAGACTGCAAAGCAGATCTTGGGTAATCTTGAAGACATGTTTGGAGGCCAGGCCATAACAAAGAGGCAAGGGGTGCTTCGGAAACTTCTTAACTATAAACAGAGGCCAGGGACATTTATAAAGGAGCACATGATATTGGTCATGGGTTACCTCGCTGAGCCTCAAACCAATAGAGCCGTCATCGATGTTGAAACTCAGATGACTATGGTCTTTGAGACTCTGTCAAAGGAATTTATTTCATTTAGAGCTATATTTAATTTGAGCAATAGGCGGGATATGACCTTAACAAAATTAATGAAATAGTTATAGGAGTTTGAACTGTTGATCTGGGACACTCCTGTGGGTGGAGAGGCCAACATGGTAGCTACTTTTGATTCCAATCCCAACTCTAGGAATGGAAAGAAACAACGGGCCAAGAATGAGAAGTCTTCTATTCCTGCTAACACCAAGAGCAAGAAAGAGAAGAAGAAGAACCCAAAGAAGCTTAAGTACTTCTTCTGTGGGAAGGTCGGGCACATCAAGAAGCATTGCAAGGACTTCCTTTCCAAAGGAGGGGTTCAAAGAAACGAGAAGTCTACTACATGAAGACTTCACACTTTGGATGGGCGATGGATCCTTTGTCTTAGCAGAGCAGTGGGAGACATCCATCTTTATTTTGATAATTATAGAAATTTAATTTTGCAAGATTGTTTTTATGTTCCTAAATTTAAAAGGAATTTAATTTATGTAGCTTATTTATTTAAAGACTCCTGTTTGGTTTCTTTTAATAATAAATTGGTGATTTGCAAAAATAAATCTTTTATCTATTCTAGATGGATGCAAAATAATCTATATTTTATCAAACCTAAGATGGACTTACTACTTAATGTTGAGATGAATGATAATAACTCTAAAAGACTTAAAACTTCTCACTCTAATAAGACTTATCTTTGGCATTTGCACTTTGGTCATATTAACCTGAATAGGATTCAAAGGTTGGTAATGGATGGACCTTTAAGTCACTTAAAGGTGGAATCTATGCCTCAATGTGAATCTTGTTTGGAGGGTAAAATGACCAAAAGACCATTCGGGTCTAAAGGCAATAAGGCTGAAGGGGTTTTAGAACTTGTGTGTAGTGATGTTTGCGGACCAATGAACATCCAGGCACGAGGAGGGTATGAGTACTTTGTCACTTTTATTGACGATTACTCAAGGTTTGGGTATGTGTACCCGATGCACCATAAAAGCAAAACTTTTGACAAGTTCAGGGAGTTTCAGGCTGAGGTAGAAAAGCAATTAGGTAGACCCATAAAGGCACTTCGATTCGATCGAGGTGGAGAATACCTTTCTGATGAGTTCTTGGGACACTTATTAGAGAATGGGATTTTATCCCAATTGACTTCGTCGGGCACTCTGTAGTAGAATGGCATAGCGGAGAGAAGGAATAGGACTTTATTGGACATGGTCAGATCCATGATGAGGTTTTCATCATTACCTTTATGCTTTTGGGGATATGCACTACAAACCGCATGTTATCTTTTAAACAATGTGCCTTCAAAATCGGTCCCTAAAACTCCTCATGAGTTGTGCACGAGCAAGAAGACATCCTTAAACCATATTTGCATATGGGGATGTCTGAGTCATGTCCTATTTAAGGATGCAAATAAGTTGGAAGCACGTTTGGAATTTTATGTGTTTATAGGATATCCAAAAGGAACTAAAGGGGGTTATTTCTATAACCTAAAGGAAAATAAAGTCGTGGTTTAAACTAATGCAACTTTCCTTGAGGAGAGTCACATGGACGACTTTAAGCCTCGAAGCAAAGTGGTGCTTGATGAGTTAAGGAGTGATCCAATCACTCTGGAGGTTCCAAATGAAACCATTCCGATCAGTGTAGAAAAACCCAACGAACCTGAACAACAACCTAAGGGGCTTCGGCATAGTGGGAGGATCAGGCGTCAACTTTAGAGGTATATGTTCAATGGGGAGGTCTTCTTGGTTGAACCGGATGAACATGACAGGGATCCTTCTTCTTACGCAGAAGCTATGGAGGATGTTGATTCAAAACTCTGAACAGAGGCCATGAACACAGAGATGAAGTCTATGGAGACTAATCAGGTCTGGAAGCTTGTAGATCTTCCCGAATGGGTAAAACCCATAGGGTGTAAATGGATGTACAAGAGGAAAAGAGGAGTAGATGGAAAGGTCAAAACCTTTAAGGCTAGATTAGTAACTAAGGGTTATACGTAAAAGGAAGGAATCGATTACGAGGAACCCTTTTCGCCTTAGCCATGCTTAAGTCCATCCAGATTCTCTTGTCCATAGTTGCCACTCTCGACTACGAGATTTGACAAATGGATGTCAAGACGGCTTTTCTAAATGGCTATCTTGATGAGTCCATTTATATGGAACAACCATACAGGTTCAAGGTCAAGGGTCAAGAGGGTAAGGTTTGTAAGCTGCTAAGGTCAATTTATGGACTTAAGCAGGCTTCCTGTTCTTGGAACATAAGATTTGATCAGGTGATCAAGACTTATGGGTTCTCATAGAATATGGATGAACCAATGTGTTTATAAACACATTAAGGATAGGAAGGTGGCTTTTCTACTACTCTATGTAGATGACATTCTGCTAATTGGCAATGACATTGAGGCATTGTCATCGATTAAATTATGGTTGACCAAGCAGTTTGACATGAAGGACTTAGGTGAGTCTAATTTTGTTCTTGGTATCTGATCTTTTGGGATAGGAAGAACAAAATGACAGCTTTGCCCCAGGCCAGCTACATAGATAAAATTCTCAAGAGGTTTGCAATGTAGGATTCTAAGAAAGGTGGACAACCATCTAGGTCTAGAATTACTCTTTCTAAGAAAGACTCTCCAAAGTCTGAGGAAGAAAGAGAATACATGAAGAATGTGCCTTATGCTTCGGCAGTGGGCAGTCTCATGTATGCCATGCTTTGCACTAGACTAGATATTTGTCATGCAGTCAGGATTGTAAGTCAATTTCAGGTGGATCTAGGACCAAATCATTGTGTTGCGGTAAGGCATATTTTCAAGTACCTGAGAAGAACTCAACGGTATATGCTAGTATATTCGAGTTAGGACTTTACTTCTCTAGGATATATTGACTTGGATTTTCAATCCTATCTAGATTCAAGAAAATTGACTTCGGGTTTTGTGTTTACTCTGGGAGGTGGTGGCATCAGTTGGAGAAGTGTCAAGCAATATTGCACTTTAGATTCAACGATGAAGGCAGAGTATGTGGCAGCTAGTGATGCTTCGAAAGAAGTAATGTGGCTCCACAAGTTCCTTAGGGATCTTGAGGTAATACCTAGTATGAATAAGGCGGTATCACTGTATTGTGATAATAGTGCGGCGGTAGCCAATGTTAAGGACCAAGATTTCACAAGAAGCGTAAGCATATTGGTCGGAAGTATCATATGATAAAGGACTTGGTTGAGGGCGAGCATGTCACGATGTGCAAGATCACGTCAGAGGACAATTTAGCTGATCCATTTACAAAGACACTAACTGGAAGAGTCTTCGAGAGGCATGTGGAACCTATGGGGATGAGAGATTTGTCATATTCACTCACTTAGTGCAACTGGGAGATTGTTAGACATGTTTGCCTTAAGGAGTAAAAATATAATATGTTTTTGGAGACATTTTTATTAATAAAGAATTTATTCATTATTAATATACCAAATCTTGTCCTCTTTACATTCAAATTTGTTGAATGTATGTTAAGTAAACAAAAGTCTAAGACTGTCAGTCTAAACCTTTAAGAATTGGGCATATGATGGACAGATTATGCGAAAGACACGATTCTTAAGCTGACGGTCTAAATCATAAGATCTGCAATTGAAAGAATAAAGTTGGGCGCTTTATTCATGTAAAGATTGTTATGTTGTCTATATCGTTATTGGAAGATGGTTTGTCTTGACCATCGGAGGTGGACTTTATGAATAGAAAGATTGGCACATTGTCATAGGTGATGATGTGTTGGATCTAGACATAAAGTGAATTGATTTGGATTAATAATTCTGTCTTAGAAAATTGATTCACTTTAGACAATCATTGGTATTGTATCTTAATCTTGAGATGAATAGTGGGCTTGTTGTCTTGACTTGTGTCTTTTGATGTACCAAAGGGTGACACCCACATCTTAATATTGGTATGTATGCCGGCACGTTAGAGGCATGACCCTTGATAGCGTAGACCTGTTATTCATAGATATGGAATCCATAGCTCCTCTTTAGGGGTAGTGATATCCTCTTATATGCGTTATCTTGTAATTAAAAAACTGGGCACTTAACCATTTGGATACATAGGTGTAACTGAATGGTATATTGTCTTTGGATGGTAAATTTTTCTATGGTGTGATAATGGAATGTAAGATAAAAATAATTAGAAAAGTAAGACAGAACTTGTCCTTAAGTCGATTATGGATAATCCTATAGGGATACGATACACTATGATATGTCATGGAAACTTAGCTATATGGGATTTGTAATTCTATGTAGTTTGAGAGTGAAGCTCCAAGCCTTTAGTGGAGTAGCGTTGTTGTTGATAATTATGAAATATATATCTGGGAAATTGGGTTTTGTAATTATCGAGAACTTGAACTTTATAGGTCCATTTGGTCCCCTTTGCTAGATCACAACATCCTTTAACGATACGGCATGATTTTCCAATAATTGGTGACTTATGTCAGATTTATTAGATTGGTTGAAATTCAGAAGAATCAAATAATTCATGTCTGTTTATCGATTGAATTAATTTTGTGGTAAAATTAATTCAAGATACACTTGTTAAATTATTGGGATTGGATAATTCTTGTCTGTTTATCGGTTGATTTAATTTTGAATAAATTAAATCAAGATAAACTTGTAGAATTTTTAGGAATTCATTTATTTTCTTAGAGATTATCTAGATAAAGTTGTTTTAATTAGATAAATTTTCTATTGGGTTATTTGAATTAAAATTGAGACTTTATCCTATAGAATCTAGGGTGGAAAATAAAAGATTCACTGAGATCTTTTTTTAGTAGTTCGGCATGCCGATCCTTAAGTTCTGCTTGCCAATGGGGCAAGTTCGGCCTATCGATGGGGCAAGTTCGGCCTGCCGATAAGCAAAAAAAAATATTATGCGTTTTCACATAAATTTTATTAGATATTGATCCGAATTTGATTTTGATTCATATTTTTGAGACCTAATCTGATAAGGACTGACCTTAGACCCAACCTCTATAAATAAGGAGTAAGTCACATAAGTTATTTAGATCAATTGAGAGATTAAGAATGATACTCTGGTGGTGAGAATCTAAAACTCCCTGAGAGCTCTTGTTCACAAATCACGAACACTAGCTTTTGGGTTCCCAATGATGTTTGTTTATTTAATGTTTTAATTCGCTTTGCCTGCTTTCATATCTTAACAAATATCTAAAAAGGTTTTAAATATCCTACATTCTAATAATTAACTTAATATCCTTTAAAATGAGAGTTTTAATCAAAATTTATTTTATTTAACATAATTAATCTGTCAC
Organism: Artocarpus heterophyllus; assembly: GCA_025403435.1. Lineage (NCBI taxonomy): Eukaryota > Viridiplantae > Streptophyta > Magnoliopsida > Rosales > Moraceae > Artocarpus > Artocarpus heterophyllus. The sequence continues at coordinate 28,087,743 of CM046345.1, read as the reverse complement.
ATCATCCTCTGGATTTTGGGACATGACACAGTCACCAAGCATCGTTGAGCTATCATATATTGCATGCAAGCATTTACGTCCCTGCTGCAGGGTCCAATAAGAGACGGAGATTGTGATATCATATGGTGTAAATGAGTTATAGGAATAATTTAGCAAATTAAGTTTGCCTTTTGTAATAATTAGTACTATGGGTCAAATATATAGTATTAAGATAAATAGAGAGTCTTATGTTTTCTAAGGTTTTGGATGTCAAGTGTACGATGGGTCTTTATTCATTAGGGGTCGTGTCAGTAGTGCCATGTTGAAAATCGTAGGGCTTTTTGTGTGGGGTGTTTATGTTTTATCTTTTTTAGTGATGGTGTTTTCTGGTCTTTTAATTAATTATAATAAAGAGCCTTCCTAATTTTTTTCCATTTAAATGGCAAAAAAGAGGCAATAATGAATTTTATTTGGTTTTAAACTTATATAAAAGGTAAACCAAATTCATAATGTTGGAATTAAATATGAAACAAAGTGGAAGCAAAAGGGATAGATAGTTGACAAACAAAAATTTTCTTAAAAACTTTCTTCATCAGGAATAGTTATATAATTTTAATTAAAAATAGAAAGCTTAGAGAATTTTTACAAACCTCTTGTAGACCTATTAGGATATCCTAGCTTTCCTCTTTAATACCATGATCTTCCAAGTCAGGCCTCCACACCAATGGAAAGAGGAGTAGGCATCAAACTACAAGAATGAACTAATTTCACATGTTTCTAGACCTGTTATGTACTCAACGTATGAGATAACAGACATTTTTTTAAAAGAAAGAACTTTCAGTTTTTTCTCTCCGAGTATTCTTAAAAGTTATGTGAAAAGATTGATGAGATAATTGTTATCTTTATCTTTTTATATTTAAGTAATTAGTTATTTTTTAATTAATTTAAAATTTGAAATACCCACCTACCAAATATATAGGAAAAAGATATGCTCCAATACCTTATCCCCTCTTTTTATATTTTGAAGCATATCACGTTATACATATTATGTGATTCTATATATATATATATATACACACACACAATTGTTTACATAAAAAAAAGTTAACGAAATTTTTTATTTTAAAGGATTTTTGTTTGTGTTCTTAAATAATATATATGTAATATAAAAGTTTACAATAATCACGTAAACATGATTTTAGAAAACCTATAATATATTTACATATAATATAATAAAATCTTATATATATATTTAAATTTAAAAATAAATCGTATCTAGTTAAGAATAGATTTCAAATTAATTAATAATTTAATTTTGTGTCCATGTTGGAGAAGACAAAATATAGTCTCACCACACATGTGTCGTACACAAAATTAAAATAATATTTAAATAATCTTATTATTCAAAACATCTGTCACGCCCCAGAGTATGGGAGGTAACGTGACGGATTATTTAAATTAATTAAAAGGAGAATTTAATTAAAATAAAAAATTTTAGAGGTTAAATCAAATATATAAAAATGTGAAAGTTTCAAAACAACATTGTATAAAAGAGTTCATCAACATTAAGCAGGTGAAATCATTAAGCAACTATTAAAAATAATAAAGAACCGCGAGTATGGGTCCCATGATCCACAACTTGTGCACACACATAGTATTGACAATATAATAATACAACCACAGTCCAAGTATAAAGAAAAATTAAAAACATTACGTGCCTTGATTAAATAATACACATGATCCACTAATCCTTCTACTGCTCCTGACTTCGGTCCGTTGAATCCTCTTTGAGCCTAAATGGGAATCCACCTAGAGGGGGAGGTTTAAAAACAAGAAAATTGTGAGCGAAAGGCTCAGTAGGACTATATTTTATTAAATCATTTAATACAAAAGAAAATCTCATTATTCAGGGAATTATATAAAAGAAACATTGAATAAATAAATAAATTTAAATAAAATCATTCTTACCAAAATAGTTTATTAGGCTGACCAGAAACATCATTTTCTTTTTCCTAGGCAAACCATAAGGATGTCACCACCATAGTGGCCCAGCTGGGTTTTGGGACCCGCCCCCTAGGTCGATCGCTACACGAACCAATCTCAGATATGGCATCATGCCCTTATATTTATTCTCATCATTATTCAAACCCATTTACCGAGTATTGTCATTTACATTCATTATGAAGTTCATTTCAATCCACAGTTTATCAAAATATAACCGATGAATTCATTTTCAATCAACAGTTGAAAACATTTTTATAGAAACTCTTTTCAAAGCCAAATCATTTTGAAACTAGGCTACCAAAGAATGGGGTAGAAGTCCTACCTCGATACTCGTGCTGGTGCCCCACACCATAATCTCGGTTTGCTATACGTTAGCTCCGTGGAACCACGAACAATCCTAGATACACACTAAGTCGATCAATATCTAGTTTGAGACATTCTATCTTACTAAACCATTTCATGATGTCCTAGTGTGCCATTTGCTTCTTTAAAATCATTTTATAGGGTTGGAATTTCAGTTGAGGTTCAAAACAGTGAAAACGGGTGAAAAATCACAAAATTTCCCATGCCCGGCCGGCCTACCGGACTCCCTGCTTCAGCCGGCCGAACTGTGTAGTTCGGCCTGCCAAAAACCAGGTCTGGTCGACCGGGCATTTCCTAGGTTCGGCCTGCCAAACGGTATAGTTCGTCATGCCGATCCTTTGAATTCGGCCTACTGAACTGGAAAAACCAAAAAATTCCAGCCACGGGTTTTGGTTCTCCTAAAATCCAAATCTTGATTTTAACCTGTTTTTCTCAATTCTCGGGCATGGAAAACATTCATAGATGATAGAAAAATATACTAGAACACTTTTGAACTCATTTAAACAAGATTTAAACACAAAAATCTCAAAAATCTAAAAATGGGGAAAAATGAGAAAAAATGAAAAATCTTGAATCTAATCCGTTTTTCTTCAATCTAAGCTTGGATTCTAAGTGTTCTAAGTTCATTTAACTCAAATCAAGGGTTTTCTAAGCTCAAACAAACTTAGATTTCAAAAATGCATGAAAATTGAAAGTTTTGAAAAAGTTTAGGAATTTCAAAACTAACCTCGAATCGAAGCTTCAATCCACGTTCTTGGTTGCCAAATCACGTCCCCGAGCTTCCTACTCGCTAACCCGAAGCTTGGATTCAAATTTTGATTAAAAAATTTGAGAGAGAAATGAGAGAGAATGAGAGAAACCAAGAGAGAACGAGGGAGAGAGTGACCATGGTGAGGAAGAGAGTGAGAGGGAGAGAATAAATAGAGAGAAACGGTGGGCGGTTTTATTGTGCGAAAACCAAATGCCACCCACGGTTTTATAAAACGGAATATTTTTAACATTTTACAAACTGTTGTGCTTTAAAACTCAAAACATTATTTTAAAACAACAAGAAATCATTTGAATTTATCAAATTAACAAAACAACATAAAATTCAAAATTTAACCAATTAATCAAATTAACATTGAAACATCAATTATGGCACACTAATTCATCATTTTACATCACAATAACATTAAATTAATTTCGGGGCGTTGCAACTCTCCACCCCTAAAAGAAATTTCATCCTCGAAATTTACAACTCAATTCAGAAACAAAACAAATGCGGATACAATTCCTGCATACTTGACTCTTGTTCCCAAGTGGCTTCATCAGCCCTGTGATGCTGCCACACGACCTTTACCAACGGTATCTCACGGCGATACAAACTGATCACTTTCCAATCGATGATCTAAATCGGCACTTCTTCGTGCATCGTATCCTCCCGAACTTGCACATCGCGAAATGAAACTACCTTACCCTGCTCAGGCAGACACTTCCTAAGCATCGACATGTGAAACACATCATGAACATGAGAGAGTTCGGGCGGAAGATCAAGCCGATAAGCAACCACACTGACACGCTGAGTGATCTCGAACGGTCCAATATACCTCGGTGCAAGCTTTCCACTCACCCCGAACCGCATAGTTCCTTTACGGGGCGATACCTTCAAAAGAACAAAATCTCCAACCGTAAACTCTAAGGGTCTACGTCTCCTATCCGCATAACTCTTCTGTCGACTCTGAGTTGCCCTCAATCGATCTCGAATCATAGCGACTTTCTCTTTGCTATCACGGATCTCATCCGCCCAAGAATAACCCTGTCCTCCAGCTCAGCCCAACACACCGGTGACCGACATGGTCGCCCAGACAACGCCTCAAATGGTGCCATACCAATACTCGCCTGATAGCTATTGTTGTACGTGAACTCTACCAGATGCAAATATTTCTTCCAATTCCCGCCGAAGTCTAACGCACAGGCACGCAACATATCCTCAAGAATCTGAATAACCCGCTCAGGCTGCCCATCAGTCTGAGGATGAAACGCCGTACTGAAGTTCAAATCTGTACCTAAAGCCTCCTGAAAACTCCTCCAGTACTTAGCATTAAACCTAATGTCTCGATCAGAAGTGATGGACAAAGGAACTCCATGCAACCTCACTATGCTCTGTAAATACAAATCCCCGAGAATCCTCCTTGAACATGTCAACCTGAATGGAATGAAATGCACCGATTTCATCAACCTGTCGACCACGACCCAAACTGCATCATGTCGCTGATCCATCCTCAGCAAACTAGTGAGAAAATCCATCGTCACATGCTCCCATTTCCACCCAGGAATAGGAAGCGGTTGAAGCTAACCTGTAAACTTCTGATGCTCGGCTTTCACCTAGAGACACGTCGTACACTTGGCCACGTACTCTCGAACATCTTTCTTCATGCCTCTCCACCAATCTTGCCTCTTCAAATCACGATACATCTTTGTGCTCCCTGGATGAATGGCGAACTGAGACGTATGGGCTTCGTCCAAAACGGCTTCCATCACCACTGCGATAGCTGAAACTGCAAGAAGCTCCCGAAAATGCAACGATCCATCTGCATGCACACTCCATTCTTCAAACCGCTCTTCGTTCTGAATCTGCAACCAAATCCCCTAAAATGCTGATCCTGCCACTGATTTTGCTTCACCATCTGAACAAGAGCTGGGGTCGCTTCCACATGATACACCAAAACATGATCATAGTCTTCGTGATAACGTAGCCCATACTCGCTCACTGTCGTATCCCTGCTCCAGTCCTCAAAAGCCAAACAAGCGAGAATCCTTGAAGACTTCCTACTAAGCGCATCCGCGACCACATTAGCTTTCCCGGGATGATACTGCAACGCAAAATCATAATCCTCCATATACTCTATCCATCTACACTGCCTCAAATTAAGATCCCTCTGAGTGAACATATACCTCAAACTCTTATGATCGAAAAAGACCTAAAATGTCACTCCATACAAATAACACCTCCAAATCTTCAGCGCGTGAATCACTGCCGCGAGCTCCAAATCATGAGTAGGATAATTTCGCTCGTGAGGTCATAGCTGTCTCGATCCGTACGCAACCACTCGTCCATGCTGCATCAACACGTACCCAAGTCTGCGTCCTGAAGCATCTACGTATACCTCATACGGCTCGTCACTGCTAGGAATAACCAACACTAGAGCTAAAGTCAACCGGTTCTTCAATTCCTAAAAACCAAGCTCACATTCTTCATCCCACTCAAACCTGACATTTTTCTTGATCAATCTCGTCAACGGAGCTGCAATCTTCGAAAAATTCTTTACAAATTTTCTATAATAACCAGCAAGACCTAAGAAGCTGTGAATCTTCGTTACAGTCCTTGGTCGTTCTCATTCCACTATGGCTTCAATTTTGGAAGGATCCATAGAAATACCATGCTCCGAGATGACATGACCTAGAAATTTGACCTCAGTCAACCAAAACTCACACTTTTCCCTCTTAGCATACAACTAGTACTCCCGTAGAGTCTGAAACACGATCCGGAGATGCTGCTCATGCTCCTCCCAAGTCTTAGAATACACTAGAATGTCATCGATAAACACGATCACGAATCGATCCAGATATGGCCTAAATACCCTGTTCATCAAATCCATGAAAGCTGCCGGAGCATTCGTCAACCCAAATGACATAACCAGAAACTCAAAATGTCCATACCGGGTCCTAAAAGCTGTCTTGGGAATATCCTCTTCCTTAATCCTAAGCTAATGGTACCCTGAATGCAAATCAATTTTTGAGAAGTACTGCGAACCTCCCAATTGATTAAACAACACATCAATCCTAGGCAAGGGATACTTATTCTTCACTGTAACACGATTCAGCTGCCGATAATCCACACACAACCTGAGAGTCCCATCATGTTTCTTAGCAAACAAAACCGGTGCTCCCCATAGAGATGTGCTATTTTGAATATACCATTTATCAGCAAGCTCCTGAAGTTGCTTCCTTAATTCCTTCATTTCTGCCGGCGCCATCCGATAAGGTGCCATAGATATCGATGCTGTCCTCAAAAACAACTCAATACCAAACTCGATTTCCCGATGCGGTGGTAATCGTGGCAACTCGTCGGGGAAGACATCCTCGAACTCATCAACCATCAGAATCGCTACACTTCCACTCAAAGCATAGGGCTCACACTCTATATTTGTGAGAAAAGCACAACAACCTAGATTTCTTCACCCTCCTAGACATGATTTCATGAGACACTCACTCATTAACCAATCACCACCACCCTGGTAAGTGATCATCGTCCCCCTATCAGACACTAGGGTTACTTTCTAAGTTGGCAGTCCACAACTGCATTATACCTGGACAACCAGTCCATTCCTAGAATTACAGCATATGAGGTCATGGGGAGTACAATCAAATTACTTTTCAAAATCTCATCCCCAAACTTTATTTACAAGATTTACATACACAATTCACACACACTCGTCCCAAGGGAGAAGTTATAACTAGGGGTTCATTAAACTCTTCTATATCTAATCCTAAGGCATGTACAAAAGAACTCGAAATGAGAGAATGAGAGGCACTTGTATCAAATAAAACGCGAGCCAAAGATTGAGAAACTAAGATCATACCATCGACAACCGCGTTACTAGTATGAGAATTTGAACCTCCAGAGGCCATTGCATGAACCTACACTGGTGCCTTTCCTTTTCCTCTACCAACATTGCTGGGTCTTGGATTATTTTGCCGAAACTGCTGAGACGGAGATGACTGCATACTAGCTGCACTCGGCACTAGATACTAAGGGACGCTACACTGAAAATGCTGCGGCTGCTGCCCTCGTGCCAGATATGAAAACTGCTGAGGGGAGAACTGAGGATACTGTAACTGCGGATACTGCTAAGGCTGAGGTAGGGTCTGAGGCTGAGACTGACGACTGGCATCCTCTCCAGTCTGAGATCCAAGACGAGCACTCCTGATGGGGCAATTCCTCCTGATATGTCTGGGCTGCTGATAGAAATGACAATAAAAGCTGTAGGGATTGTTGCGCCCACTACCAGATGAACTGCTGCTACCACTGCTCGTGCCACCTTGTTTGCTCTTTCCCAGAGTCGGATGGCTACTGGTGCTCTTCCTACCGCTCCTCTATGATCCTCTTGAAGCTTTTGCTCGATCCTTACAATACTGTGCATAATCATTCTCCACTGATATTGCTGACGACACAAGCTTTTCAAAACTTCTAAGTCATAGAGCAACCACCTATCGCCGAATAGGAGCCTTGAGCCCTTCTTGAAACTTAATGCACCCCTCACGTTTCGATGCCACTGCTGATGGAGCAAACCTGGCAAACTCATTAAATCTTGCCTCATATTCCTGAACTGACAAATCACCCTACTGCAACTTGTAGAACTCAGCTGCCTTCTGATCTCTATACCCCGACGGAAAATACCAGTCATAGAACAGCTCCTTGAATCTGTCCCAACTGATATCGCCACCGCGTTCTAAACGCTTAGCATGTTTCCACCAAGTATTAGCACCACCCTCGAGCTTATATGCAACAAATTTCACACGGTACTCATCAGGCACACCAATGGTATCTAAATGCTTCACGATCGAATCTAGCCAATATTCTGCCAACTACGGATCCCCATTACCATCAAAAGTCAGAATACACGCACGCTAAAATTCCTTAAAATACGTATACCGATGACCAACATCAGAATCATCTGGTCTAGCCCTGGCTGCCATCTATCGAAAAGCCACAAGCATAGACCTCATCATACCCTCATCATTTTCAAACTCGGCGTCAGCTGTCGAACGACATCTAGGTGCCATTCTCTCACTTCTGAAAACAAAATTTTAGACTGTCAGAGGTATTTCATTGTCATACTTATATATGCACAATTCCCAATGTTCATAACCTTGAGCTCTAATACCATTCTGTCACGCCCCGGAGTATAGGAGGTGACGTGGCGGATTATTTAAATTAATTAAAAGGAGAATTTAATTAAAATCAAGAATTTTAGAGGTTAAATCAAATATATAAAAATGTGAAAGTTTTAAAACAGCATTGTATAAGAGAGTTCATCAACATTAAGCAGGTGAAATCATTAAGCGACTATTAAAAATAATAAAGAACCACGAGTATGGGTCCCACTGACCCACAACTTGTGCACACACATAGTACTGACAATATAATAATACAACCACAGTCCAAGCATAAAGAAAATTAAAAACATTACGTGCCTTGATTAAATAATACAAATGATCTACTAATCCTTCTACTACTCCTGAGTTCGGTCCGTTGAATCCTCTCTGAGCCTAAATGGGAATCCACCTAGAGGGGGAGGTTTAAAAACAAGGAAATTGTAAGCGAAAGACTCAGTAGGAATATATTTTATTAAATCATTTAATACAAAAAAAAATCTCATTATTCAGGGAATTATATAAAAGAAACATTGAATAAATAAATAAATTTAAATAAAACCGTTCTTACCAAAATAGTTTATTAGGTCGACCAGAAACATCATTTTCTTTTTCCTAGGCAAACCATAAGGATGTCACCACCGTAGTGGCCCAGCTGGGTTCCGGGACCTGCCCACAAGGTCGATCGCTACACGACCCGATCTCTGATATGGCATCATGCCCTTATATTTATTCTCATCATTATTCAAACCCATTTACCGAGTATTGTCATTTACATTCATTATGAAGTTCATTTCAATCCACGGTTTATCAAAATATAACCAATGAATTCATTTTCAATCAACCATTTAAAACATTTTTATAGAAACTCTTTTCAAAGCCAAATCATTTTGAAACTAGGCTACCAAAGAATGGGGTAGAAGTCCAACCTCGATACTCATGCTGGTGCCCCACATCGTAATCCCAGTCCACTATACGTTAGCTCCGCGAAACCACGAACGATCCTAGGTACACACTAAGTCGATCAATATCTAGTTTGAGACATTCTATCTTACTAAACCATTTCATGATATCCTAGTGTGCAATTTGTATCTTTAAAATCATTTTACAAGGTTGGAATTTCAATCGGGGTTTAAAACAGTAAAAATGAGTAAAAAATCACAAAATTTCCTATGCCCAATCGGCCTGCCGGACGCCCTCTTCGGTCGGTCGAACTGTGCAGTTTGGCCTGTCGAAAACCAAGTCCGGTCGGTCGGACATTTCTCAGGTTTGGCCTACCGAATGGTGCAGTCCAGCCTACCGATCCTTTGAATCTGGCCTGTCGAACACGTAGTTCGGCCTGCCAAACTGGAAAAAACCCAAAAATTCCAGCCACGAGTTTTGGTTCTCCCAAAATCTAAATCTTGATTTAAACCTGTTTTTCTCAATTCTCAAGCATGGAAAACATTCATAGATGATAGAAAAACATACTAGAACACTTTTGAACTCATTTAAACAAGATTTAAACACAAAAATCTCAAAAATCTGAAAATGGGGAAAAATGAGAAAAAATGAAAAATCTTGAATCTAATCCGGTTTTCTTCAATCTAAGCTTGGATTCTAAGTGTTCTAAGTTCATTTAACTCAAATCAAGGGTTTTCTAAGCTCAAACAAACTTAGATTTCAAAAATGCATGAAAATTGAAAATTTTAAAAAAGTTTAGAAATTTCAAAACTATCCTCGAATCGAAGCTTCAATCCACGTTCTTGGTTGCCAAATCACATTCCTGAGCTTCCTACTCGCTAACCCGAAGCTTGGATTCAAATTTTGATTCAAAAATTTGAGACAGAAATGAGAGAGAATGAGAGAAACTGAGAGAGAACGAGGGAGAGAGTGACCACGGTGAGGAAGAGAGAGAGATCAGGGAGAGTGAGAGGAAGAGAGTGAGAGGGTGAGAATAAATAGAGAGAAACGGTGGGCAGTTTTACTGTGCGAAAACCAAACGCCACCCACGGTTTTGTAAAACGGAATATTTTTAACATTTTACAAACTATTGTGCTTTAAAACTCAAAACATTATTTTAAAACAACAAGAAATTATTTGAATTTATCAAATTAACAAAACAACCTAAAATTTAAAATTTAACCAATTAATCAAATTAACGTTGAAACATCAATTATGGCACACTAATTCATCATTTTACATCACAATAACATTAAATTAATTTCAGGGTGTTAAGACATCAATTAATTAATTTAAAACATATTTAATTAATGTTATTAATTAAATATACTCAATTAACGAATTAACTAATGCTCAATTAAATATGACAACATTTATCATATTATGTATTGTAGAGAATATTTTTCTGTGTCACAGTAATATCTCGAGTATGAAATAATTAATTCAAAATTCAATAATTTTGAATTAAATATGTAAAATTCATTCTTATGATTAAATCTAATACAGTGTTATAAAGGTGACATTGGGAACCTATGAACCTATAACCTAAACTCCAATAAATTTAACAATCAATTAAACTCTTTAATTACTGTGCCAAGTTTATTAGTTTTGGTGTTACTCCACTAAAAAATTGAAACTAAATTCTTGAGATTATAGTAAAAATTGCTCAAAGAAAATTAGCTAGCAGTCCATTGATATAGTCATTACATATAAGTCAATCCTCCATAAATAGTTCATAATAAGAGCTAGGTTCAATTTATGTTTGCCTCTTTTATTATATCTTTATTTTTAAGTTCCATTAATTTTCTAATGAACAGGCAATTCATAATCGTATTATGAACGAGCGCTCTATGTTCAAACCTCGAATCATCACTCAAGAGAGTTATTTTTCTAACTTCCATAAGAAAAAAATAGATTCTATATCTGTATAATATTATTCCCAGCCATTTATTCCATTATGTTTCTAAGATGCTAAGTTATGATCTGTGTTTAGACAAATCTTACCATGCAAGTCAAAAAACATAATGTCATAAATGGGAGTCTAATAATTACTCAAATTAATACTGTCAAATATATTATCATCGAAGTGAAAAATTGGAATACTCTATTTATAACGGATGGTTATTAGAGATTCGTAATTTATCTGGTCCAATCCTATATAATCTCATTATATAAAGTACCTCCAATCTAATGTCTTTACATTAATAACTCAGGCAAGACTATTTCATTATAAAAGAGATTCAACCATACTTGTAATATTTAATTAAAGACCCTAAATTTTAATTAATTATTACAAACTATTTAGATTATTATCTATAAATTTTATCCCTAAGCATATAATAACACTTATATGCTAAATTTATAATCTCATAAATAATTACGAAATTTTCTTAATATTTATGAAAGTATTCATGATACATATAAGCAACCAAAATAATTACAAATATCATTTTATTTATTTATTAACAATATGTATAATATCGTTTCTTATAGGGCACCAACCCCAATAATCTCTCATTTGTCCTAAAGCAAGTAAGACATGTCTCTAAGACTTAAGCCTTCAAAATATCACTCGAAGTTCTTTACAAGTAACGTCTTGGTGAAAAGGTCGGTAAGGTTGATTTCCGACGCTATCTTCATAACTTTCACATCGCCTCGATACACCATGTCTCTAATCAAATGATATTTTTGATCTATATGCTTTCTTGTTTTAGGGCTTCTCGGTTCTCTTGAATTTGCCACTGCACCACTATTATCACAATACAGTGTGAGTGGATTATCCATGTTTGGAACAACTTTCAAATCATTTAAGAACTTACAGAGGCAAACAGCTTCTTTAGCTGCTTCATAAGCAACTACATATTCAGCTTCCATAGTCAAATCAACAAAACATGATTGCTTGATGCTTTTCCAAACTATGGCTCCACCACTAGAAGTAAACACTGACCCAGATGTAGATTTATGTGTGTCTTTGTCTAATTGAAAATCAAAATTAGTGTATCCAGTGGGAATCAAATTCTCACCAAAAAATACCAACATGTAGTTTCTCGTTCTCCTAAGATACTTGAGAATGTGTTTAACTACCACCCAATGATCTAATCCTAGGTTGGATTGATACCGAGTGATATACCACCACATAGCAAATGTCAAGTCTTATACACAACATGGCATATATTAGACTTCCCACTGTAGATGCATAGGGTACCCATCTCATATTTTCTTCCTCCTGAGGTGTCTTAGGACACGACTCTTTAGAAAGATAAACTCCATGACTTGTAGGTAAATTACCTTTCTTAGAGTTTTGCATCAAAAATTTGATAAACATCTTATCAATGTATGATGCCTGAGATAGCACCAACAATTTGTTCTTGCGATCTCTTATGTGTTTGATTCCAAGAACATAACTTGCATCTCCCAAATCTTTCATTTGGAATTGGTTGGCGAGCCATTTCTCTACATTAGATAATATCCCTACATCACTCTAAATGAGTAGGATATCATCTATATAAAGAAATAAGAAGACCACTTTCTTATCTTTGATGTACTTGTATACGCAATGTTCATCAACATTTTGACCAAAACCATAAGACTTGATTACCTCATCAAATCTTCAAGATATGCAGCAATGGATAAAAAGAATCCGAATGGATTTAAGCATAGCTACGGGTGAGAAAGTTTCTTCATAATCAACTCTCTCTTTTTGCCTTTGCCACAAGCCTAGCTTTGAAAGTCTCAACTTTCCCATCCATTTCTATTTTCTTCTTGTAGATCCATTTACACCCTATAGGTTTTATCCCTACAAGTAGGTCTACAAGTTTCTAGACTGAATTGGAGTATATGGACTCTATTTCAAGGTTTATAGCCTCCATCCATTTCTCCTTCTAAGAATATTCCATTGCATGATGACATGTCAATGGATCATCCTCACCATTATCAAAGAGATAGCAACATATGCTTTTTCAACTTCCCTATAGCGAGCAAGCAGTCTCACAACCCTCCCACTACATCAAGGTGGTATGACATCTTAATCTGGAGATGTGGTCTCCTCATCTTTTCCTTCAACAACAGTTGACGGTTACGATCTGATTTGTTCAAAAAGTAACTCTTCAAGTACAACTTTGCTACGAGGTTTATAATTTATCATATAATCATTCTCAAGAAAAGTGGCATTTGTCGACATAAATACCTTCTTTTCTCATGGATTGTAAGACAAAGCTCCCCTCATCCCCTTTAGGAATCCTACAAACACGCATGCTTCAAAATGTGGTTCCAACTTCTGAGTCTTTCCTTTCACCACATATTCTAGACACCCTCATATATGGATATGTCGTATAATAGGTTTATGACAATTACGTAACTTTGAGGGTGTTTTTTGAATAGACTAACTCTAAGGATGTTTTTTAAATAGACTTATATAGAATGATGTTTAGAAGATATGCTGTTGTTTGTAGCGCATATCCCAGAATGAAGTGGGTAATGATGAGTAGCTGAGCATAGATCTCACCATATCAAGCAACGCCCAATTTTTTCTCTCTACAACACCATTTTGTTGTGGTATGCAGTGAGTTGTGATAGAATACCATGTTCTATCAAATAGTCCTTAAACTTAGTATCAAAGTATTTGTCCCTTTGTTCAGATCGAAAAGCCTTCAACGTCTTTTCTAATTGCTTTTGTAACGCCCCCTTATGGACGTCACAGATGTCGTTACATTCATACATTACATACTTATTTTGGAACTTTAAGATAAACTTTAAGTACAAAACTTATTTGAAACTTTAATTGTAAACGTAGTTAAGGAAAACATAACTAGATCCATACATACACATATTTTTTTCAACATTCATTCACTTAATCCATACTATTAATAATTCAATTGAATATTAAATTTATCATAAACTTCCTTTAATAAAGTAAATATAACAAATAGTAAAATCATAACTTATGACACATCACATCATTTAAAATTATTTGCTCCCACAGTTCGGCAGGCCGAACTGGAGACTTCGGTAGGCCGAACATGGTCGGCAGGTCAAAAATTGTCAACCGGCAGGCCGATAGAGGCTCTGTAAAATAGTGCTTAAAAACTTTCAACGTTCAGCAGACCGAAAGTGAGATCAGCAGGCTGAACATTCTTACATCGGCACGTCGACCAATGATGATCGACAGGCCGATAGAGCCAAAAACTTTTAGAAAACTGAATTCTAAAACAAATTCATCTTTTCAAAATGCGGAAGATCAAATTCTTAAAATAATAAAATAAAATATTAAAACATAGTTCTTGTATTCTTTAAAACACATCATAAAAATAAGTTCAATTTATTAGACCATAGCTTAAATCGTAAAAACTTGCTTCATTGGCGTTCTTTCGGTTACAATTCATCTTCCTTAAGTTCACACGCCTTTCCATGTCCTCTGTCTACTCCATGACTTTCTTACCCTTATCTGCAACATGATATAAACTTGAATAAGCTAAAGTTTAGTAAGTACATATAATTATCATAATTTAAAAAAAGCATTTCATAAACATCATCATCATCATCATAACGTAATAATGCAGTGAGCACATTTTTATAGAAACATATCTTTCATTACATTGACCATATTAAAACTTATTCCATTTTATCTTAAGGGCCCAAGTGTAGCGCCATAATCATCATCGTCGGCGCGTCGTCATGAGAGCAGAAGGGTAGCTAATCCTAAACCAAACATGATATCATAACATATCATATCATAACATTGGTGTGCAACACTTATTAGGTGATACATATATATACATAATTTTTCATGCCTTGAAAATTCGTCATTATCATACATGCATAACTTTATGAACATCAAAATATTTCATAAGGAAACTTTATATGAAACCATCATAAAATCCATCATAGATATCATCAAGAACATATTTTCAAACCTTTATAACATATCATGTTGCAGGTGAGAATGTACTTACCATAGAAGCTAGCTTACTTAACCATATATGTATTGGTGATGACGCCGCGGTCTCGATGTGCTCGTTCCTTTGTGTGTTCATGCCATTTATTCATTTAAAGATACAAAATAAAATTAATACTTATTATCATAGAATAAAACATCCATTCATATTACGTCACATATACATTGATCTCATACAAACATAATTCATAACAAGCATCCATAACTATAATCATCAAAAACATAAAAATCATTATCACATACACTCCACTGACCTACATGGATTCAAGGCTTAAAAACTTAATATTCACTCATGCTTTAGACACCATACATAACAGGGGTAAAGTTAATACATAAACATATTACCATAATTTTTCTTTAGTCATAAAAATTACATTGAGTATCTAAAAACAACCCATACATTTCAAACACGAAATTTGCCAACAAAAACAAGGTAGTGAGTAATCTTTTGAAAACATTTTCTAACAATTAAAACTCATATAGTTTAATTTAAAAATTCATACAAACATCTTACTAACATATATTTCAATTTCATAAAATTATTTCATCATCAATATGTAACACCCACCTACTTTTATGTAATGAATTACGTTAAGTTAGTAACGACGTTAATGATATTTTATTAATAACTTATGATATACGTAATGATATATGATGTTAATGTTACTATCTTTTATTTCAAGTTTTATGACAGGTGATGACCACATGGAATCGTTGTGTTCAAGTGTTCATGATCATTTTAATGCATGTTTAATTATGATGCAATGATGTATGAATGTTTTAATGTATGGCATTTATGGACAGTTCGGCAGGCCGAACTTTTAAGATCGACCGGCCGAAATGTCTGCCCGAGATCGACAGACCAAAGAAACCCATCGGTAGGTAGAACTTGGTAGAACCTGCAGGCCGAAGGGAAAAATGGACAGGCCAAACACGGCTGACAAGCAGTCAGCAGAAATCTCTCTAAAATTATGGCTGAGTTAATTACGTTAATTAGATGATTTAATGTGATTAATTAGCATAATAATGGAATGATTTTATCAGTTAAGGAAATAAGGGGTTTGACTTTGCATTGATTTGTGTTAATTTAAATAGTTTCCCGTTTAAATAGGGCAAAACATGGTAAGTGATGAGTGAGAGTTTTGACTTTCCTTTTTCTTCTTTCTCTACTTCACGCCAATTGCCCCCCCTAACAGTCAAAAATTCTGACTTAATGGAGGGACTTAATGAAGGGCTATGAATTTCATTATGGTTGTTACGTTAAAAAAAAAAAATTTAACGTTTTCTTTCCTCAAATTTTTCTCTCAACTTCTCACTCCTCTCTCATTCACATTCATTTCTAAGACGTTCTTTCATTCTTTCTTCCTCTTCTCTTCTCCACGCATTTCACTTCCTTCTCTCTCAAAAATTTTCTGCAAGAAAATTTAAAGAAAAGTCATAATTCATTGGTTAAAATTCAAGGATTTTGAGAAGAAATTTCAAGGTAAGAATTTAGTTTTTCAGTGTTTTTGAAAAAGAATTCTCCTCCTCAATTCGTCTACAATATTCTTCTTTAGGTATTGTATTTGTTTTGGATTTCAATATGATATGCATGTATGCGCTATGAAATGTTTTCCTAAGTTTCAAATTGTTTCAACATTTTTATGATGAAATATGGATTCTCTATCTTCTACCCCTCACAGTAAATATTACTGTTTAATCTTGATGTATGAAAAATGTAATGATATTCAAGGGGTAAATATGATGTTTTTCATGAAAGTTGTCTAGAATGTGCATGTATGATATATGATGAAGGTATTTTATGTCATTTTTTTAAGAAAACTATTTTAACAATATTATTTCTGGATTTTTGTTTATGAATTGTTATTTATGTTTAAATGATTTTATTATAAAAAAATAATTTTAAGCATGATAATTATGTTTAAAATGTATGGTTCGTTTTTATATGCTTAAGGTAATTTTTATAATTTAAGAAAAATCATAATAACATGTTTATGTGATCACAATGTTTATGGTTATGAATTATGTTTGTAATATGAGATGAATGTATATATATATGTGAATGTTATATGAATGGATGATTTATGCTACGATGTTAAGTATTGATTTTATTGTGTTTTAAATGAAAAAATGGCATGAACACACAAAGGAACGAGCACTTCGAGACCGTGACGTCGTCACCAAATCATTTTAAGGTTAAGTAAGCTAGCTGTTAAGGTAAGTACATTCTCACCTACAACATGACACCTTTTACAAGGTTTGATGATATGTTCTCAATGGTATTCATAATGATTTTATGGTTATTTTCCTTAAAGGATGTATTATGAAAGATTTTCATGATTTAAAGTTATGCATATATGATGATGATATGTTTTATAGCATGAAAATTATATATATATATGTATCACCTAATAAGTGTTGCACACCAATGTTATGAAATGATATGTTATGATGTCATGTTTGGTTTGGGATTTGCTACCCTTCTCCTCTCATGACGGTACGCCTACAACGCCTACAATGATGTTCATGGTGCAACACTTGGGCCCTTAAGATAAAATGGAATAAGTTTTTAAACGATGAACGCAAATTGTGCTTAAGGCACTTTTATGATATGATGACAATGATGATGATGTTTATGAAATGTTTTTATTTTGTGAGAATTATATGTACTTACTAAGCATTAGCTTAATCATGTTTTATGTCATGTTGTAGATAAGGGTATGAAAGTCTTGGACTAGGCGGAGGACATGGAAAGGCGTGTGAACACTAAGCACAATGAATTGTAATCGGAAGAACGTTCTTATGTTTTAATTAAGTTATATATTTTGGAACATATTTTTATGTTAAGTTTTAAGAATACTTATACTATGGTTTTATAAGTTATTTTATCATTTTTAATGAATTATGAACTTCCGCAACATTTGATGAAAAGTTGGTTTGTTTTAAAAATTAAGTTTTTTTCTCAAAGATTTAGGCTCGGTCGGCCTGTCGAACATCCTTGGTCGGCCTGCCGAAGTCTAAAAGTTCAGCCTGCCGAACGTTGATAAGTTTTTAGGTCTGAATTGCAAAGCCTCTGCTGGCCTGCCGGTTGAGGGTACTCTGGCCTGCCGATCATGTTCGGCCTGCCGAAGTCCCAAGTTCAGCTTGCCGAACTGTGCAATAAATGACTTTTATATGATGTGTTGATTAAGGAGATTGGATGTGATGTTTTTTTTAAGTCCTGATTTAACAACTTGATATACCTATATTATTAAATAAGTTTATGATTAATTTAAAGTATAATTGAATAAATTATGATATGGAATAAGTTATACAGTGTTATTTTAAACAAGGATATGTTTGAAACAAAGTGCGCAGTAGAATTTTTTTTTTAAAAAAATCATCAGAGTAATTTCCAAAACACAAGTTTGACATGTTATATGTATAAATTAGACAGATCTTACTAACCTCAGTGTGCCGAAGAACCTCCGCAACCTGTGTAGAGAAGTAACGTTCCAGAAGAGCCTCAACCAACTGGTCTTCTTTGCTATTCTCTATCCACAACCAGAGTGAGTGTGGGCTCACACGTACAGCTCTTCCACCGGTGACTCTCCTTCCAACCAATAGAGAGAACCCAAAGCTAGTGCTCATGATTTGTGAAAAAATCTCTCAGTGAGTTTTTAGATGCTCATTAGAAGAGTATCACTCTTAATCTCTCAAATTGATCTGAGTAAATCATGAGACTCACTCCCTTTATATAGCTATTGGTCCTGGGGTCAGTCCATATCAGATTAGGTCTCAAAAACTCGAAACAGAATCATGTTTGGATCAATATCTGATAAGATCCGCGTAAAAATGTGTAATCTTATCTCCAGCTGAACGGCAGGCCAAACATTCTGATCGGCAGGCCGACCACGTCATTCGGTAGGCTGAACTCCCGAGAAAAAATCTTCGCGAATCTTTTATTTTCCACCCGAGATTCTAAAGGATAAAGTCTCATTTTTTATTCAAATAACCCAATAGAGAAGTTATCTGATCAAAACAAACTTTCTCAAGATAATCTTTAAGAAAATAAATCAATTCACATTAATTCTACAAGTTTTATCTTAATCTAATTTATCCAAAATTAAACCAACCGAAAAACAGACAAGAATTATTTGATCGCAATAATTCAACAAGTTTATCTTGAACTAATTTCTTACAAAATTAACTCAACCGATAAACAGACATGAATTATTTGATTCTTACAAATTTTAAACCAATCTGATAAATCCGATATAAGTCACCAATTATTGGAAAAACATGCCGTGTCGTTACAGGACTTTGTGAGCTAGCAAAGGGGACCAAAATGGACCTATAAAGTTCAAGCTCATGATAATTATGAAACCCAATATCCCATATATACATTTCATAATTATCAACTCCAATGGTACTCCACTAAAAACTTGGAGCTGCACTCTCGAACTTTATAGAATTACGAAGCTCATGTAGCTAATTCTCCATGACATATCATAGTGTGTCGTATCCCCATATGATCATCCATAATCGGCTTAAGGACAAGTTCTGTCTTACCTTCCCGAATATTTTTATCTTACGTTCCATTGTCTAACTATTAGAAAACTTACCATCCAAAAATAGTATACCATTCGGTTACACCTATGTATTCAAATGGTTGAGCGCTTTAGTTTTCCAATTACAGGACAATGCATATAAGAGGATATCATTACTTCTAAAGAGGAGATATGGATTCCATATCTATGAATAACAAGTCTACGCTATCAAAGAGTCATGCCTCCAACGTACCGGTATGCATACCACTATTGAGATGTGGGTGTCACCCTTTGGCACATCAAAAGACACAAGTCGAGACAACGGGCCCACTATTCATCTCAAGATTAAGATACAATACAAATGACTGTCTAAAGTGAATCAATTTGCCAAGACAAAATTATTAATCCAAATCAATTCACTTTATGTCCCGATCCAACACATCGTCACCTATGACAACGTGCTAATGTTTCTATTCACGGAGTCCAACTCCGATGGTCAAGACAAACCATCTCCCAAAAGGGATATAGACAACATAACAATCTTTACATGAACAAAGCACCCAACTTTATTCCCTCGATTGCGGATCATATGTTTTAGACTGTCACCTTAAGAATCGTGTCTTCTGCATAATCAGTCCATCATATGCCCAATTCTTAAGGTTTAGACTGATAGTCTCAAACTACTGTTTGCTTATCATACATTCAACAAATATGAACGTAAAGAGGACAAGATTTGCTATATATAAATGAATAAATTCTTTCATGTCAAACTGCTTGGTCAACCATAATTTGACCGATGACAATGCCCCAACATCATTGCCAATTAGCAGAATGTCATCTACATAGAGTAGTAGAAAAACCACCTTCCCATCCTTAATGTGTTTGTAAACACATGGTTCATCCACATTTTGTGAGAACCCATAAGTTTTGATCACTTGATCAAATCTTATGTTCCAAGAATGAGAAGCCTGCTTAAGTCCATAAATAGACTTTAGCAGCTTACAAACCTTACCCTCTTGACCCACAAACTTGAACCCGTCTGGTTGTTCTATATAAATGGACTCATCAAGATTGCCATTCAGAAAAGCAGCCTTGACATTCATCTGCCAAATTTCGTAGTCGAGAGCGGCAGCTATAGACAAGAGAATCTGGATGGACTTAAGCATGGCTACAGGCGAAAAGGTTTCCTCATAATCGATTCCTTCCTTTTGCGTATAACCCTTAGCTACCAGTCTAGCCTTAAAGGTTTTGACCTTTCCATCCACTCCTCTTTTCCTCTTGTAGATCCACTTACACCCTATGGGTTTTACCCCTTTGGGAAGATCCACAAGCTCCCAGACCCGATTAGTCTCCATAGACTTCATCTCAATGTTCATGGCCTCTTTCCAGAGTCTTGAATCAACATCCTCCATAGCTTCTACGTAAGTATAAGGATCCCTGTCATGTTCATCCGGTTCAGCCAAAAAGACCTCCCCATTGAACATATACCTCTCAGGTTGACATCCGATCCTCCCACTACGCCGAAGCCCCTGAGGTTGTTGTTCAGGTTTGTTTGGTTTTTCTACACCGATCGGAATGGTTTCGCTCGGAACCTCCAGAGTGAACGAATCACCCCTTAACTCCTCAAGAACCTCTTTGCTTCAAGGTTTAAAGTCATCCATATAACTCTCCTCAAGGAAAGTTGTATTAGTTGAAACCACGACTTTATTTTCCTTTGGGTTATAAAAATAACCCCCTTTAGTCCCTTTTGGATATCCTACAAACACGCAAACTTCTGAACGTGCTTCCAACTTATTCAGATCCTTAAACAGGACATGAGCCGGACATCCCCATATGCGAATGTGGTTTAAGGATGTCTTCCATCTTGTCCACAACTCATGAGGAGTTTTAGGGACCGATTTTGAAGGCACATTGTTCAAAAGATAACATGCTGTTTGTAGTGCATATCCCCAAAAGGATAAAGGCAATGATGAATAACTCATCATGGACCTAATCATGTCCAACAAAGTCCTATTCCTTCTCTCCGCTACGCCATTCTGCTGTGGAGTGCCCGGCGTAGTCAAATGGGATAAAATCCCATTCTCTAACAAGTGTCCCAAGAACTCATCAGAAAGGCATTCCCCACCTCCATCAGATCGAAGTACCTTTATGGGTCTACCTAATTGCTTTTCCACTTCAGCCCGAAACTCCCTGAACTTATCATAAGTTTCGCTTTTGTGGTGCATTAGGTACACATACCCATATCTTGAGTAATCGTCAATACAAGTGACGAAGTACTCATACCCTCCTCGTGCCCGGCTGTTCATCGGCCTGCAAACATCACTATGCACAAGTTCTAGAACCCCTTCGGCCCTATTGCCCTTAGACCCGTATGGTCTTTTGGTCATTTTACCCTCCAAACAAGACTCACATTGAGGTATAGATTCCACCTTTAAGTGACTTAAAGGTCCATCCCTTACCAACCTTTGAATCCTATTTAGGTTAATATGGCCAAGGCGTAAATGCCAAAGATAAGTCATATTACAGTGAGAAGTTTTAAGTCTTTTTGAGTTATTATCATTTAGCTCAGCATTAAGCAATAAGTCCATCTTAGGTTTGATAAAATATAGATTGTTTTGCATCCATTCAGAACAGATAAAAGATTTGCTTTTACGAATCACCACTTTTTCATTAAAAGATACCATGTAGGAGTCTTTAAATAAAAAAGATACATAAATTAAATTCCTTTTAAATTTAGGAACATAAAAACAATCTCGTAAAATTAAATTCCTATAATTATCAAAATAAAGATGGACATCTCCCACTGCTTCCGCTGAGACCAAGGATCCATCACCCATCCGAAGCGTTAAGTCTTCACGTAGTAGACTTCTCGTTTCTTTGAATTCTTGCAGAGAAACACAAACATGATTAGTTGCACCAGAATCTATGACCCAGATGTCACTGGATTCCTCAACCAAACAAGTTTCTAAATATAGAAGATCACACCTACCTCCCTTGGAAAGGAAGTCCTTGCAATGCTTCTTTATATGCCCGACCTTACCACAGAAGAAGCACTTAAGCTTCTTTGGGTTCTTCTTCTTCTTCTTCTTGCTCTTGGTAGCAGCAGGAATAGAAGACATCCCACTCTTGGCCCGTTGCTTCTTTCCATTCCCAGAGTTAGGATTGGAACCGAAAGCAGCTACCATATTGGCCTCACCACCAGCAGGAGACTCCCTGATCAGCAGTTCAAACTCCTGTAACTATTTCATCAGTTCTGTCAAGGTCATATCCCGTCTATTGCTTAAATTAAAAGTAGCTCTAAATGGAATAAATTCCTTAGACAGAGTCTCAAAGACCATAGTCATTTGAGTTTCAGTATCGATGTCGGCTCCATTGGTTTGAGCCTCAGCGAGGTAACCCATGACCAACATCATGTGCTCCTTTACAGATGTCCCCGGTCTCTGTCGACAGTTTAAGAGTTTCTGAAGCACCCCTTGCCGCTTCGTTATGGCCTGGCCTCCAAACATGTCCTCAAGATTATCCAAGATCTGCTTCGCAGTCTCATAATCCTGATGTTGAGCTTGCAGCACGTTGTTCATGCTAGCCGTAACATAGCAGCGGGCCTGATCATTAGCATCTTTCCAGCGGTCATACGCTTGGAATTGCTCATTACTTGAGTCTCCCTTAGGCTCAGGAGGACAAGGGGTTGTCAGTACATATTTCAGTTTCTCAAAGGATAGGACGATGTCCAGGTTCCGTTTCCAATCGTTATAATTCTCACCGGTTAATTGGTTTTTGTCAAGTATTGATGATAAAGCATTTTTAGACATTTTTAATCTACAATAAAGAATCATATACCAAACATAAGCAAACATATATAATAATTTAGCAAGATAACACAATCATGTAAAATCATACAAATGTGTTTATGTGTCAAAACCTTGAAAATATCATAACCTTACAACGATAATTCCCAACTCATAATTCAACAAGCTCCTAGGGGAGTCATGCCAAATTCAATCAGGAACACGGATCCCCTCCTGATTAATATATGCCATCCAGGACCTGTATGATCCAGTGTTGGAAACAAAGTGCGCAGCGGAATTTTTAAAAATTTTTCATCAGAGTAATTTCCAAAACACAAGTTTGACATGTTATATGTATAAATTAAACAGATCTTACTAACCTCAGTGTGCCGAAGAACCTCCGCAACCTGTGTAGAGAAGTAACGTTCCAGAAGAGCCTCAACCAACTGGTCTTCTTTGCTATTCTCTATCCACAACCGGAGTGAGTGTGGGCTCACACGTATAGCTCTTCCACCGGTGACTCTCCTTCCAACCAATAGAGAGAACACAAAGCTAATGCTCGTGATTTGTGAACAAAAGCTCTCAGGGAGTTTTCAGATGCTCACTAGAAGAGTATCACTCTTAATCTCTCAAATTGATCTCTATTGATCTCTATTGATCTGAGTAAATCATGAGACTCACTCCCATTATATAGCTATTGGTCCTAGGGTCAGTCCATATCAGATTAGGTCTCAAATACTCGAAACAGAATCAAGTTCAGATCAATATCTGATAAGATCCGCGTGAAAACGCGTAATCTTATCTCTCTCTGATCGGCAGGCCGAACAGGCCAGTTCGACAGGCCGGACACGTCATCCGGCAGGCCGAACTCTCGAGAAAAAATCTCTGCGAATTTTTTATTTTCCACCCAAGATTCTTAAGGATAAAGTCTCAGTTTTGATTCGAATAACCCAATAGAGAAGTTATCTGATCAAAACAAACTTTTTCAAGATAATCTTTAAGAAAATAAATCAATTCACATTAATTCTACAAGTTTATCTTGTTCTAATTTGTCCAAAATTAAAACAACCGATAAACATACAAGAATTATCTAATCGCAATAATTCAACAAGTTTATCTTGAACTAATTTCTTACAAAAATTAATTTAACCGATAAACAGACATGAATTATTTGATTCTTACAAATTTTAAACCAATCTGATAAATCCGACATAAGTCACCAATTATTGGAAAAGCACGCCGTGTCGTTATAGGATTTTGTGAGCTAGCAAAGGGGACCAAAATGGACCTATGAAGTTCAAGCTCATGATAATTATGAAACCCAATATCCCAGATATACATTTCACAATTATCAACTCCAATGCTACTCCACTAAAAGCTTGGAGCTGCACTCTCGAACTTTATAGAATTACGAAGCTCATGCAGCTAAGTCTCCATGACATATCATAGTGTATCGTATCCCCATTTGATCATCCATAATCGACTTAAGGACAAGTTCTGTCTTACCTTCCCGATTATTTTTATCTTACGTTCCATTGTCTCACCATTAGAAAACTTACCATCCGAAGATAGTATACCATTCGGTTACACCTATGTATCCAAATGGCTGAGCGCTCCAGTTTTCCAATTACAGGACAACGCATATAAGAGGATATC
The DNA here is from genome assembly GCA_025403435.1 of Artocarpus heterophyllus. Classification (NCBI taxonomy): domain Eukaryota; kingdom Viridiplantae; phylum Streptophyta; class Magnoliopsida; order Rosales; family Moraceae; genus Artocarpus; species Artocarpus heterophyllus. Next base: position 28,062,613 of record CM046345.1, on the reverse strand, counting down.
ATTACTCCTAAAGAGGAGCTATGGATTCCATATCTATGAATAACAAGTCTACGCTATCAAGAGTCAAGCCTCCAACGTACCGACATGCATACCACTATAGAGATGTGGGAGTCACCCATTGGTGCATCAAAAGACACAAGTCGAGACAACGGGCTCACTATTCATCTCAGGATTAAGATACAATACAAATGACTGTCTAAAGTGAATCGATTTACCAAGACAGAATTATTAATCCAAATCAATTCACTTTATGTCCCAATCCAACACGTCGTCACTTATGACAACGCGCCAATGTTTCTATTCACGAAGTCCAACTCCGATGGCCAAGACAAACCATCTCCCATAAGGGATATAGACAACATAACAATCTTTAAATGAATAAAGCGCCCAACTTTACTCTCTCGATTGCGGATCATATGTTTTAGACCGTCACCTTAAGAATTATGTCTTCCGCATAATCAGCCCATCATATGCCCAATTCTTAAGGTTTAGACTGACAGTCTCAGACTACTGTTTGCTTATCATACATTCAACAAATATGAAAGTAAAGTGGACATGATTTGGTATATATAAATGAATAAATTCTTTATTGATAAAAATGTCTCCAAAAACGTATTACATTTTTACTCCTTAGGGCATACATGTCTAACATCCAGCATATACTAATAATCGTTTCTTTGGCCATTAATTTCATTAATAGAGCTCCTAGGGGAGGTTAATAATAAAATTAACGTGAGTGTATAACCACTGTTTCAATATTTTATCCATGATTTATAATCACCACCTAGGGGTGTGCAACCATAAATCGTACTAAAATACCTTATCCTTTCAGAGAACCAATCTGGTACATGATAGAAATCCCTTCCTAGGGGTCGGGACCACCATGTTCTTCATATGGACCAACGATGGAGGCCTTAGGTCCTCTCTTTGAAAACCTTCTCCCACTCAATCTTTTGAAGTCAAGGTTTTATTTTAAAATTATGCATGAACAATTTTAATATGAGCGACACTCCCTATCCTATATGACATGTTATCAATATACATGGTAAATCATATTATAATGCAGACAAGCAAAGCAATCAAGCAAAGCTACAAGCAAAATAATAATAACCGTAATATTATGGTTCCACCCTAGAGAATAGAAAACTAAGATTACAAGAGAATAATCGAGACATTTATCGATTCTTCATCCGTGAATCCTCAAGCTGTATCCTTCTTTATGTAATATCCATCTTCAAGTCTTCAATCCCGTATGAATCGAATACTTCATATTTCTAGTCATATCCAATTTTAATGTTTCTCAGAATCATCCCAAAAATAAAATTAAAACTGCACCAGAAAAATTGCACCTTTTCTAGACACTTGGCAGTTCTCGGTCGGCAGGCCGATCATGAAGGTTCGGCCTGCCGGCAGAGCAGCAAAAATTTCTCCACCACTGTCGGCCTGCCGGACCATACATCGGCCTGCCGATCTATGACCTTCGGCCTGCCGAACTATGAGGTTCGACATGCCGACCGAGCAGAAAACCCTCAATCTAGAAAGTACAATTTTAATGCAATTCATCAATTTTATTTTCAACAATTCAAAACATAAAATTCGAGACTCAGGAAATACCTGGAGGTGCCATCATCAATCTTCAAGATCCGTCTTCTAGATCCTTCATCTGTGAATAATTATTTAATTACAAAATTCTTACAAATTAAAAATTAAATAACAATTCCTAGACGGAGATGATAGTCTGCCATTTAATTACATGAAAAACCTAGATACACATTCTAACATCTAAGGAACCATAACTGGTATTAATTAATTAATAAATAATTAGACAACGATTTAATCAACCATAATTAAAAAACATTCACCACATAATCCATGACAACATATATATTATATAGAAACCTAGAATGTCATCTCTCTATAAAATTCAATTCAAGCATAGGAGAGATTAAGATCACAAAATTTATGCATATAACATGATCACAAACTTGCAAATTTATGTAAAAACCTCGTCTTTGATACCAATTGTTGGAAACAAAGTGCGCAGCAAAATTTAAAAAAAAAAGAATTTCATTAGAGTAATATCCAAAACACAAGTTTGACATGTTATATGTATAAATTAGGCAGATCTTACTAACCTCAGTGTGCCGAAGAACCTTCGCAACCTGTGTAGAGAAGTAACGTTCCAGAAGAGCCTCAACCAACTGGTCTTCTTTGCTATTCTCTATCCACAACTGGAGTGAGTGTGGGCTCACACGTACAGCTCTTCCACCGGTGACTCTCCTTCCAACAAATAGAGAGAACCCAAAGCTAGTGCTCATGATTTGCGAACAAAAGCTCTCAGGGAGTTTTTAGATGCTCACTTGAAAAGTATCACTCTTAATCTCTCAAATTGATCTGAGTAAATCATGAGACTCACTCCCTTTATATAGCTATTGGTCCTGGGGTCAGTCCATATCAGATTAGGTCTCAAAAACTCGAAACAGAATCATGTTCGGATCAATATCTGATAAGATCCGCATAAAAACGTGTAATCTTATCTCCCGCTGATCGGCAGGAAAAACAGGCCAGTTTGACAGGCCGACCATGTCATTCGATAGGCTGAACTCCCGAGAAAAAATTTCCGCAAATCTTTTATTTTCCACCCGAGATTCTAAAGGATAAAGTCTTAGTTTTGATTCAAATAACCCAATAGAGAAGTTATCTGATCAAAACAAACTTTATCAAGATAATCTTGAAGAAAATAAATCAATTCACATTAATTCTACAAGTTTTATCTTGATCTAATTTATCCAAAAATAAATCAACCGATAAACAGACAAGAATTATCTTATCGCAATAATTCAACAAGTTTATCTTGAACTAATTTCTTACAAAATTAATTCAACTGATAAACAGACATGAATTATTTGATTCTTACAAATTTTAAACCAATCTGATAAATCCGACATAAGTCACCAATTATTGGAAAAGTACACCGTATCGTTACAGGACTTTGTGAGCTAGCAAAGGGGACCAAAATGGACCTATAAAGTTCAAGCTCATGATAATTATGAAACCCAATATCCCACATGTACATTTCGCAATTATCAACTCCAACGCTACTCCACTAAACGCTTGGAGCTACACTCTCGAACTTTATAGAATTACGAAGCTCATGTAGCTAAGTCTCCATGACATATCATAGTGTATCGCATCCCCATATGATTATCCATAATCGGCTTAAGGACAAGTTCTGTCTTCCCTTCCCGATTATTTTTATCTTACATTCCATTATCTCACTATTAGAAAACTTACCATCCAAAGATAGTATACCATTCGGTTACACCTATGTATCCAAATGGTTGAGCGCTTCAGTTTTTCAATTACAGGACAACGCATATAAGAGGATATCATTACTCCTAAAAAGGAGCTATGGATTCCATATCTATGAATAACAAGTATACGCTATCAAAGAGTCATGCCTCCAACATACCAGTATGCATACCACTATAGAGATGTGGGTGTCACCCTTTGGCACATCAAAAGACACAAGTCAAGACAACGGGCCCACTATTCATCTCAGGATTAAGATACAATACAAATGACTGTCTAAAGTGAATCAATTTACCAAGACAGAATTATTAATCCAAATCAATTCACTTTTTGTCCCGATGCAACACATCGTCACCTATGACAACGTGCCAATGTTTCTATTCACGGAGTCCAACTCCGATGGTCAAGACAAACCATCTCCCAAAAGGGATATAGACAACATAACAATCTTTACATGAACAAAGCGCCCAACTTTATTCTCTCGATTGCGGATCATATGTTTTAGACCGTCACCTTAAGAATTGTGTCTTCCGCATAATCAGTCCATCATATGCCCAATTCTTAAGGTTTAGACTGACAGTCTCAGACTAGTGTTTGCTTATCATACATTCAACAAATATGAACGTAAAGAGGACAAGATTTGGTATATATAAATGAATAAATTCTTTATTGATAAAAATGTCTCCAAAAACATATTACATTTTTACTCCTTAGGGCATACATGTCTAACAGGATAAGTTATAAAAAAAAAATTAGATGTATGAATGGATCCTGGTTGTGTATGTTTAACTACGTTTATATTTGCAAACATTGTATAAGCTATGTAATTTCGTTTTAATAAGTATGAATGTATGAATGTAACGATATCTGTGACGTGTGAATTAAGGGGCGTTACAGGCTTTGGTATCAGAGCAATTTTTTAATTACAATTCATATCGCCACATGTCAATCCAAGTCCTCCAAGTAAGTATGTTATTAATTTTGATGTATTGAAGCAAGTATGATGATAAGATTAAGGTTTGAATGTTTAATGATTAACGATTCAGTAGTGAAAACCTGTCTCATAATTGGAAGATTATTTCTAAGACCTAATTCTTTTAGGAGAAGTTACGATGGACGGCCACAAAAGAATGCAGACACGCACCCAGACCAATGAAAGAGTTATGACGATGATTGCTGAACTGCAAAGGCAGTTGGAGGATCAACGAAGGGAAATTGCTGCTTTAAGGGCCAACGGCCAGAATGATGAACGACGAGGCAATGATGTGCCTCCTCCTCCTCCTCCTCCTCCGCAGCCTTAAGTCAACGAAGTGCCAGCTCCTGCTGCTGAACCAAGAGCAGCTTATCAGGAACCTCTTCTGGTCAGATGGAAGAGTGTCAAGCCAGCAGACTTTGAGGGTTCTAAGGATCCGCTTGTAGCTCAGGGATGGTTAAAGATGATCAAAGCCACCCTAAGACTTATGGATTTCATGGACAATGAGAAGGTCCTCTATGCCTCGTACTACCTTACCATGGAGGCCAGGATATGGTGGGATGGCATCAAACAGAGCAGGAATGTTGAAGAAATGACATGGGCTGACTTCGTTCATGAAATCAACATGAAGTTCTTCCACATGAATGTCACGAGGAAGCATTATGAGGAGTTTGAGAGTTTATGACAGGGGGATATGTCAGCCACTGATGTGGTGACAAAGTTTGACCAGCTTGCCCATTTATGTCTAGGGATGGTTATGAATGAAGGTGAAAGGGTTAGAAGGCTGATCAGAGCCCTTAGACCAGACATTGCTGCAATTGTTGATGGGGCAAGTCCACCCAGGACCCAAGAACAGGTTGTCATGAGGGCTCAACGTGCTGAGTTTCATTTGTCAAAGTTAAGAAGGAACTAGCCTCAGCCCAACCAACAGGCCAATAATGCAAACAACCAGAACCGCCCTCCCCACAGGAACAACAACAACAACAATAGCAGCAACAACAACAACAACCAAAACTGGAGGAACAATAAGAGGAAGGGCAATCCTCAAAACCAATAGGGCCAAGACAACAAGAGACACAATGACGGTCAGCGCAACAACAATGACAGGCGATTTCAACCGTGTGCCAAATGTGGAAAGAAGCATCCAGGGGAATGTCACTTGGGAACAAACCAATGTTTCATCTGTGGGCGTGAAGACCACTTTGTAAAGAACTACCCCAAGTTGATGAATGCCAATGCCCCGCAGAGACCTCCTCCTCAAGCCCAACTTCATCAGATGCAAGCCTCCCTTGAAGGGCCATTTATTAGTCAAGGGAGAATTGAAGCCCCACCGACGAATGCCTGGATCTATGCCATGACAAAAGAACAAGTGGCTGCAGAAGCTTCCAATGTGGTCACAGGTCAAATAACAAGCTTATTTAACAATGCTTATGTTCTTTTTGATACGGGTGCCATGCATTCTTTTGTATCTATGTCATATGCTAAGAAGTTAGAGGTTCATTTAGAGCCTATGAGATAGGGATTCACTACGACACTACCCTCTGAGGAAGTGATATTATCCATGCACTGTTTGCGTGCAGTACCCCTATGGATTTCTAATAGGAAACTTTTTGTCGATCTCATTGTGATCGACATGCATGACTACGACATGATTCTTGAGTAAGTATAATGCCTCTATCGAATGCCAAAAACGAAAGGTGGTCTTCCATCCTGAAGGTGATCAGAAGTTCATTTATATTGGCGAGTCCAGAAAGAAACCCATCATATTTTTATCGACAATGAAAGCAAGGAAGTTATTAGCAAGTGGCTGCATGGGCTATCTGGCGAACGTTGTAGACAAAAGCCATGAAGGAAAGACAAGAATTGAAGATGTAAATGTTGTTCATGAATATAAAGATGTGTTTCCTGATGATCTAACAAGTCTACCGCCAGAAAGAGAAGTTGAATTTGAGATTGAGCTCGCTCTAGGCACCGATCCAATCTCTAAAGCGCCTTACAGAATGGCCCCGACAGAATTAAAGGAGCTTCACATGCAATTAAAGGAGCTACTTGACAAAGGATTTATCAGGCCAAGTCACTCACCATGGGGTGCTCCAGTCTTGTTTGTGAAGAAGAAGGATGGCACTATGAGACTCTGCATCGACTACAGAGAGCTGAACAAGGTGATGATCAAGAACAAGTACCCGTTGCCTCGAATTGATGATTTGTTTGATCAGCTTAAGGGTGCGTCTGTGTTCTCAAAGATTGATCTACGATCAGGATATCACCAGTTGAAGATTAAAGAAGGAGATATTCCCAAGACTACTTTTAGGTCGAGGTATGGTCACCATGAATTTGTGGCTATGCCTTTCGGTCTGACGAATGCACCTGCTGCCTTTATGGATTTGATGAACAGGGTATTCAAGGATTTCCTCGATAAATTTGTTATTGTATTCATCGATGATATTCTTGTCTATTCTAAGAATCACGAGAGCATGAGGAGCATTTAAGGATTGTACTGGAGACTTTAAGAAGACACCAGTTATATGCAAAGTTCTCCAAATGTGAATTTTGGCTGGATAAAGTGTCATTCTTGGGGCATGTTATTTCAAACGATGGGATTATGGTTGACCCTGCTAAAGTAGAAGCTGTACTCAATTGGAAGCAACCGATGAATGCAAGTGAAATAAGGAGCTTCTTAGGTTTAGTAGGTTATTATTGGAGATTCGTAGAAGATTTCTCCAAGATAGCAGCCCCACTCACGAACTTGACTCGCAAGGGAAAGAAGTATGAATAGACAGATGCATGTGAAAAGAGTTTTCAAGAACTGAAGAAAAGGTTAACGACAACTCAGTGTTGGCAATTCCTGACGGAAATGATGGGTTCGTAATCTATAGTGATGCATCCAAGATGGGCTTCGGAGCTGTATTAATGCAAAATGAAAAGGTGATTGCATATGCTTCAAGACAACTGAAGGATTATGAAAAGAACTATCCTACTCATAACCTCGAGTTAGCAGTAGTTGTTTTTGCGTTGAAGATATGGAGACACTATTTATATAGGGTCCAATGCAAGATCTTCACTAATCATCAAAGTCTGAAGTACTTCTTCACACAAAGAGACCTGAACATGAGACAACAAAGATGGCTAGAGTTGGTGAAGGATTACGATTGTGAAATCCTTTATCATCCTGGTAAAGCTAACTGAGTGGCTGATGCTTTAAGTAGGAAGTCAGTTGCCACGTTGATGTCTATGCAAGCAATGTCTCCACCTTTAAGGAAGGAAATTCCAGACTTCGGTTTAGAACTTATAGCAGGCCAGCTATCAGCACTCTCTCTTGCTCCGACGATGTATGATGAATTCAGAGTAAGCAAGATGACGACGAAAGCCTTATAAAGATCAAGTAAGACATGAAAGAAGGAAAATGTCAAGAGTTTCGTATTGTGGATGACGAAACTCTGTATCTCAAGGACCGTTTATGTGTTCCCAATGTTGATCATTTAAGGGAAAAGATCTTGGCAGAAATTCATGACACTCCTTACTCTATTCATCTAGGTGTAACAAAGATGTATAATGATCTAAAAGGTAATTTTTGGTGGTTTGGAATGAAACGTGATGTTGCAAAGTATGTGAAGAAATGTATGACATGTCAGCAAGTAAAGGCTGAACACCAGAGACCTGGTAGTGAACTATAGTCTATCCAAATACCGGAATGAAAATGGGAAGATATAGCAACGGATTTCATTGCAGGTTTGCCCAAAACTATGAATGGCTATGATACAATTTGGGTAGTTATGGATCGGCTAACAAAGACGGTGCATTTCAATCCTATCAAGATCACTTACTCTATGGAATGGTTAGCGGAACTCTATGTTAAGGAGATTGTACGACTTCATGGGATTCCCAAGTCAATTATCTCAGATCGTGATGGTAGGTTAACATCTAAGTTTTGGAAGAGTATACAGACTGCAATGGGAACCAGGCTTCATTTCAGTACAGCTTTTCATCCTTAGACTAATGGACAAACAAAGAGGACGAACATGATTCTAGAAGATATGCTACGAGCATGTTCTCTCGATTTTAAGACCAGCTGGTGTAAAATGTTGCCGTTAGTAGAATTTGCTTACAACAACAGCTTTCAGGCTACAATTGGGATGGCACCATATGAGGCTCTGTATGGACGAAAATGCAGGTCACCTATATGTTGGCACAAAGCTGGTGAAAAGAAGTTGATGGAAAGCGTAGATGCTGAAAGAACCGATTCCATGAATGAAACTTCTGAGATAATAAAGATGATAAGAAGAAGAATAGAGACCGCACAAAGCCGTCAGAAGAGTTATGCTGACAAGAGAAGAAGACCCTTAGAGTTCACCGTGGGTGAATATGTGTTTTTGAAAGTTGCACCAATGAAGGGAGTTATGAGATTTTGGAGGAAAGGCAAGCTAAGTCCAAGATTTATAGGTCCTTATGAAATTGGGAAACGAATCGGCAAAGTAGCTTATCAGCTAAAGTTACCATCTGAAATGTCTGCAATGCACGATGTATTTCATGTCTCCATGCTCAAGAAGTATGTTCCGGACCCTACGCGTGTGATTGAGCCACAAGTGATCGAGATACGTGAAGACTTAAGTTATCAAGAAAAGCCAATAAAAATACTTGATCGAAAAACCAAGACCTTGAGGAATAAAGAAATTCCATTAGTCAAGGTGTTATGGAAAAATCAACAAGTCGAAGAAGCCACATGGGAACATGAAGATGACATGAGAGTTACGTATCCGCATTTATTCTAAGTTTCGAGGATGAAACTTTTATAAGGTGGGGAGAATTGTAACACCCGCCTATTTTTATGTAATGAATTACATTAAGTTAGTAACGATGTTAATGATATTTTATTAATGACTTATGATATACGTAATGATATATGATGTTAATGTTACTAACTTTTATGCCAAGTTTTATGATAGGTGACAATCGCATGGAATCGTTGTACTCAAGTGTTCATGATTATTTTAATGTATGTTTAATTATGATGTAATGATGTATGAATATTTTAATGTATGGCATTTATGGACAGTTCGGCAGGCCAAACTTTTTAGATCGGCAGGCTGAAATGTCTGCCTGAGATCGGCAGGCCAAAGAAACCCATCGGCAGGCCAAACTTGGTGGAACCGGCAGGCCGAAGGAAAAAATCGACAGGCCAAACACAGCTGACGAGCAGTCAGCAGAAATCTCTCCAAAATTATGGCTGAGTTAATTATGTTAATTGGATGATTTAATGTGATTAATTGGCATAATAGTGGAATGATTTTATCAGTTAAGGAAATAAGGGGTTTGACTTTGCATTGATTTGTGTTAATTTAAATGGTTTCCCATTTAAATAGGGCAAAACATGGCAAGTGATGAGTGAGAGTTTTGACTTTTCTTTTTTTTCTTTCTCTCGTTCACGCCAATTGCCCCCCTAATAGTAAGAAATTCTGACTTAATGGAGGGACCTAATGAAGGGCAATGAATTGCATTATGGTCGTTACGTTAAAAAAATTTTAACGTTTTCTTTCCTCAGATTTTTCTCTCAACTTCTCACTCCTCACTCATTCATTTCTAAGATGTTCTTTCATTCTCTCTTCCTCTTCTCTTCTCCATGCATTTCACTTCCTTCTCTCTCAAAAATTTTCTGCAAGAAAATTTAAAGAAAAGTCATATTTCGTTGGTTAAAATTCAAAGATTTTGAGAAGAAATTTCAAGGTAAGAATTTAGTTTTACAGTGTTTTTGAAAAAGAATTCTCCTCCTCAATTCATCTACAATATTCTTCTTTAGGTATTGTATTTGTTTTGGATTTCAATATGATATGCATGTATGCGTTATGAAATGTTTTCCTAAGTTTCAAGTTGTTTCAACATTTTTATGATGAAATATGGATTCTCTATCTTCTACCCCTCATAGTAAATATTACTGTTTAATCTTGATGTATGAAAAATGTAATGATATTCAAGGGGTAAATATGATGTTTTTCATGAAAGTTGTCAAGAATGTGCGTGTATGATATATGATGAAGGTATTTTATGTTATTTTTTTAAGAAAACTATTTTAACAATGTTATTTCTGAATTTTTGTTTATGAATTATTATTTATGTTTAAATGATTTTATGATAATAAAATAATTTTATGCATGATAATTATGTTTAAAATATATGGTTCATTTTTATATGCTTAAGGTAATTTTTATAATTTAAGAAAAATCATAATAACATGTTTATGTGATGACAATGTTTATGGTTATGAATTATGTTTGAAATATGAGATGAATGTATGTATATGCGAATGTTATATGAATGGATGATTTATGCTATGATGTTAAGTATTGATTTTATTGTGTTTTAAATGAAAAAATGGCATGAACACACAAAGAAACGAGCACTTTGAGACCGTGACATCGTCACCAAATCATTTTAAGGTTACGTAAGCTAGTTGTTAAGGTAAGTACATTCTCACCTGTAACATGACACCTTTTACAAGGTTTGATGATATGTTCTCAATGGTATTCATAATGATTTTATGGTTATTTTCCTTAAAGGATGTATTATGAAAAATTTTCATGATTTAAAGTTATGCATATATGATGATGATATGTTTTATAGCATGAAAATTATATATATATATGTATCACCTAATAAGTGTTGCACACCAATGTTATCAAATGATATGTTATGATCTCATGTTTGGTTTGGGATTAGCTACCCTTCTCCTCTCAAGACGGTGCGCCTACAATGATGTTCATGGTGCAACACTTGGGCCCTTAAGATAAAATGGAATAAGTTTTTAAACGATGAACGCAATGAAAGATATGTTCCATGAAATTGTGCTTAAGGCACTTTTATGATATGATGACAATGATGATGATGTTTATGAAATGTTTTTATTTTGTGAGAATTATATGTACTTACTAAGCATTAGCTTAATCATGTTTTATGTCATGTTGTAGATAAGGGTAAGAAAGTCTTGGACTAGGCGGAGGACATGGAAAGACGTGTGAACACTAAGCACAATGAATTGTAAGCGGAAGCACGCCAAGAAGAACGTTCTTATGTTTTAATTAAGTTATATATTTTGGAACATATTTTTATGTTAAGTTTTAAGAATACTTATACTATGGTTTTATAAGTTATTTTATCATTTTTAATGAATTATGAACTTCCACAACATTTGATGAAAAGTTGGTTTGTTTTAAAAATTAAGTTTTTTTCTCAAAGATTTAGGCTCGATCGGCCTGCCGAACATCCTTGGTCGGCCTGCCGAAGTCTAAAAGTTCGGCCTACCGATCATGTTTTCAGCCTGCCGAACGTTGATAAGTTTTTAGGTTTGAATTACAAAACCTTTGCCGGCCTGCTGGTTGAGGGAACTCCGGCCTGCCGATCATGTTCGGCCTACCGAAGTCCCAAGTTCAGCCTGCCGATCTGTGGAGTAAAGGACTTTTATATGATGTGTTGATTAAGGAGATTGGATGTGATGTTTTTTTTAAGTCCTGATTTAACAACTTGACATACCTATATTATTAAATAAGTTTATGATTAATTTAAAGTATAATTGAATAAATTATGACATGGAATAAGCTATACAATGTTATTTTAAACAAGGATAAGTTATAAAAAAAAAAAAATTAGATGTATGAATGGATCCTGGTTATGTATTTTTAACTACGTTTATATTCGAAAACATCATATAAGCTATGTAATTACGTTTTAATAAGTATGAATGTATGAATGTAACGATATCTGTGACGTCCGAATTAAGGGGCGTTACACAATAAAATCATTTAAACATATAAAACATCACATAAAACAAAAGTCTAGTATTAAAATTGTTAAAACAGTTCCTTGACCTAGTCTCAATAGAAAATTCATAACACATAATTCACTCATCAAAACATTACAAACTTTGCAATCCATAATATAATATATACATGAACATTCTTGCTGAATTTTGTAGCAAACAAAGCACGTTTACCCCTTGAACGAAAATCATATTTTTATGCATCCTAACCAAACAACAATATTTTACTATGAGTGGTAGAGAATAGAAAATTCATAACTTATCATAGAAAAATCCAATTAAGTTGAAACTTGGAGAAACATCACAAAACTCTTACATGAATAACATATTAAAAATTCAGAGTAAAAGGAAATTTATAGAGAAAGATATGGCAGTCGCATGTCAAGAAGGATTTCGTTTCAAAATTAAACCGAAAACAAACCCTTACCTCAAAACGATTCTTCTCAAATTCCTTCAAATTTGTCCAAAGAAAACTCAATATTTCTCAAATATTTGCAAGAGAATTGAGGAAGAGACAAAGAAGAAAATCGTGAAGAAGAGAAAGTGAGAGAGAAAACAAGAGAGAGAGATAGAGAGAAAAAGAACGTTTTTTAAAAAAATAACGTAATGAGCATAACGTAAAAAGGGGAGTCAAAACTTAAAACTCTCCATTAAGTCAGAAATTTTCTGACTAAATTAGAGGCCATCATCATCACATTTAAATGGAGAGTATTGAGGGAGAGTCAAATCAATTAGTCTCACTTAACATATTTTGCCTTCTAAAAATATGAAACCATATCAATCAATACCAATCAATGAAAAGTCAAATGTTTCCTTTCCTTAAATGATAAAATTAATCCTTAATTATACCAATTAATCACATAAAACCACCCAATCAACGCAATTATCTCAACCGTAAATTTGGAGAGATTTCTGCTGACTGTTCGTCAGCTGTCATCAGCTAGTCGATTCCACAAAGTTCGGCCTGCCGATGGTTTCCATCGGCCCATCGATTCTTGGAAGACTTTTTGGCCTGTCGAACTTGAAAGTCCAGCCTGCCGAACTGTCCTTAAAATACAATAAATCAACATCATAACATTCAAGTCATCGTTGTATCATAAATAAACATACATTGAAATTAACATGAACACTTGAGCACATCAATTCCTTGCGATCGTCACCTGTCATAACACTTAGAATAAATAGTTAGTAACATTAAAACCATAAATCATAACATATATCATAAATTATTAATAAAATTACTTAACGTCGTTACTAACTTAGCATGATCTGTTACATAAAAATAGGTGGGTGGTACAATTCTCCCCACCTTATAAAAGTTTCATCCTCGAAACTCAAAATAATTGCAGATACTTTGTTCTCATGTCATCTTCACGTTCCTATGTAGCTTCTTCTACTTGATGATTTTGCCATAACACTTTGACCAATGGAATTTCTCTATTCCTCAAGGTCTTGGTTTTCTAATCGAGTATCACTACTGGCTTTTCTTAATAACTTAAGTATTCCCTTATCTCGATCACTTGTGGCTCCATCACATATGTAGGGTCTGGAACAAACTTCTTGAGCATAGAAATATGAAACACATCGTGCATTGCTGACATTTTGAAGGCAACTTCAGCTGATAAGCTACCTTGCCTATCCTCTTCATGATTTCATAAGGACCAATGAATCTTGGGCCTAACTTGCCTTTCTTCCCAAACCTCATAACTCCTTTCATCGGTGCAACTTTTAAAAACACAGATTCACCCACAGAGAACTTTAAAGGTCTTCTTCTCTTGTCAGCATAACTCTTCTGACGGCTTTGAGCAGTCTCTATTCTTCTTCTTATCAACTTTATCATCTCAGAAGTTTCGTTAACAAAATCAGTTCTTTCAGCGTCGACGCTTTCCATCAATTTCTTCTTACCAACTTCATGCCAACATATAGGCGACCTACATTTTTGCCTATACAGAGCTTTATAAGGTGCCATCCCAATTGTCACCTGAAAGCTGTTCTTGTAAGCAAACTCTGCTAATGGCAACATTTTACACCAGCTGGTCTTAAAATTGAGAGAACAAGCTCGTATCATATCTTCTAAAATCAAGTTCGTCCTCTCCATTTGGCCGTCTGTCTGAGGATGAAAAGTTATATTGAAATGTAGCCTGGTTCCCATAGCAGTCTGTACACTCTTCCAAAACTTAGATGTGAACCTGCCATCACGATCTAAGATAATTGACTTGGGAATCTCATGAAGTCATACAATCTCCTTGACATAGAGTTTCGCTAACCATTCCATAGAGTAAGTGATCTTGATGGGAATGAAATGCCCCGTCTTAGTCAGTCGATCCACAATTACCCAAATTGCATCATAACCATTCATAGTTCTGGGCAAACCAGTAATGAAATCCATTGCTATATCCTCCCATTTCCATTCTCGTATCTGGATAGACAGTAAATCACCACCAGGTCTCTGCTGTTCAGCTTTAACTTGTTAACATGTTAAGCATTTCTTCGTATACAAAGCAATATCACATTTCATTCCAAACCACCAGAAGTTACCCCTTAGATCACTGTACATCTTTGTTGCACCTGGATGAATAGAGTAAGGAGTGTCATGAATTTTTACCAAAATCTTTTCCCTTAAGCTATCAACATTGGGAACACATAAGCGGTCCTTGAGGTACAGAGTTTCGTCATCTGCAACACGAAACTCTTGATATTTTCCTTCTTTCATTTCCTGCTTAATCCTTACAAGACTTACATCTTCATCTTGTTTTCTTTGAATTTCATCATACATTGTTGGAGTAAGAATGAGTGCTGACAACTGTCCTGTTAAAAGCTCTAAACCGAAGTCTAGAATTTCCTTTCTCAAAGGTAGAGACATTGCTTGCATTGACATCAACGTGGCAACTGACTTCCTACTTAGAGCATCAGCCACTCGGTTAGCTTTTCCAGGATGATAAAGGATTTCACAATCGTAATCCTTTATCAACTCTAGCCACCTTCGTTGTCTCATGTTCAAGTCTCTTTGCGTGAAGAAGTACTTGATGATCAGTGAAGATCTTGCATTGGACCTCATATAAATAGTGTCTCCAAATCTTCATCGTAAAAACGACTGTTGCTAACTCGAGGTCATGAGTAGGATAGTTCTTTTTGTAATCCTTCAGTTGTCTTGACGCATAACTATAAATTATGAATCCATCATTTCCTTCCGGAATAGCCAATACTGGAGCTATCGTTAGCCTCTTCTTTAGTTCTTGAAAACTCTTCTCGCATGCTTCTGTCCATTCATACTTCTTTCCCTTGCAAGTCAGATTCGTGGGTGGGATTGCTATCTTAGAGAAGTCTTCTATGAATCTCCGATAATATCCTGCTAGTCCTAAGAAGCTCCTTATTTCACTTGCATTCGTCGGTTACTTCCAGTTGAGAACAGCCTCTACTTTAGCAGGGTCAACCATAATCCCTTCCTTCGATATAACATGCCCCAAGAAAGACACTTTATCAAGCTAGAACTTGCACTTTGAGAACTTTGCATAAAGCTGTTGTCTTCTTAAAGTCTTCAGTACAATCCTTAAATGCTCCTCATGTTCTTCTTGATTCTTTGAATAAACAAGAATATCATCGATAAACACAACAACAAATTTATCGAGGAAATCCTTGAAACCCAATTCATCAAATCTATGAAGGCCGCAGGTGCATTCGTCAGACCGAAGGGCATAACCACAAATTCAAAGTGACCATACCTCGACCTGAAGGCAGTTTTGAGGATATCTACTTCTTTAATCTTCAGCTGGTGATAACCTGACTGTAGATCAATCTTTGAAAACATAGATGCACCCTTGAGCTGATCAAACAAATCATCGATTCGAGGCAATGGGTACTTGTTCTTGATTGTCACCTTGTTCAGCTCTTTGTAGTCGATGTAGAGTCTTATAGAGCCATCTTTCTTCTTAACAAACAAAACTGGAGCTCCCCATGGTGAGTAGCTCAGCCTGATGAAACCTTTATCAAGTAGCTCCTTTAATTGCGTATGAAGCTCTTTTAACTCTGCCAGAGCCATTCTGTATGGTGCCTTAGAGATCGGGTCAGTGCCTAGAGCGAGTTCAATCTCGAATTTGACTTCTCTTTCTGGCAGTAAACTTATCAGATCATCAGGAAATACTTCTGCATATTCATGAACTATAGACACATCTTCAATTCTTATCTTTTCTTCTTGGCTTTTGTCTACAATGTTCGCTAGATAGCTCATGCAGCCACTTGCTAATAACTTCTTTGCTTTCATTGTAGATAAAAACATGCTGGGTTTCTTTCTGGACTAGCCAACATAAACGAACTTCTGATCACCCTCTGGATGGAAGATCACGTTTCATTGCTGGCATTCAATAGAAGCATTATACTTGCTTAGGAAATCCATCCCAAGAATCATATCGTAGTCATGCATGTCGATCATGATGAGGTCGACAAAAAGTTCCCTATCAGAAATCCATAGGGGTACTGTACGTAGACAGTGAGTAGATAATATCACTTCCCGAAGGGTAGTGTCGTAGTGAATCCCTGTCTCATAGGCTCAAAATGAACCCTTAACTTATTAGCAAATGACGTGGATATAAAAGAATGTGTGGCACCCATATCAAAAAAGACGTAAACATCATTAGATAAACTTGTTATCTGACCTGTGACCACATTTGAGGCTTCAGCTGCTACTTGTTCCTTCGCCATGGCATAGATTTGGGCATTCATTGGTGGGGCTTCAAGTCTCCCTTGACTGATAAGTGGCCTTCAAGGGAAGCTTGCATCTGATGGAGCTGGGCTTGAGGAGGAGCTCTTTGAGGGGCATTGGCATGCATCAGTTTGGGGCAGTTCTAGACAAAATGATCTTTATGCCCACAAATAAAACATTGGTTTGTCCCCAAGCGACATTCCCTTGGATGTTTCTTTCCACATTTAGCACATGGTTGAAACCGCCTGCCATTGTTATTGTGCTGACCATCATTATGCCTCTTGTTGTCTTGGCCCTGGTGGTTTTGAGCATTGCCCTTCCTCTTGTTATTCCTCCAGTTCTGGTTGTTGTTATTGTTGCTGTTGTTGTTGTTGTTGTTTTTGTGCGGAGGGCGGTTCTGGTTGTTGCATTATTGGCTTACTGGCCCGACTGAGGCTGGTTCCTTCTTAGCTTTAATAAATGAAACTCAACACGTTGGGCCCTTATGACAACCTGCTCTTAAGTCCTGGGTGGACTTGCCCCATCAACGATAGCAGCAATTTCAGGCCTGAGGACCTTGATCAGCCTTTTGACCCTTTCACTTTCATCCATAACCATCCCTGGGCATACGCGAGCAAGCTAGTCAAACTTCGTCACTATATCCGTAACTGACATATCTCCCTGGTGTAGGCTCTCAAACTCCTCATAATGCTTCTTTGTGATGTTCATGTGGAAAAACTTCGTGTTAAACTCATGAACGAAGTCATCCCATGTCATTTCTTCAACATTTCGACTCTGTTTGATGCCATCCCACCAAATTCTAGCCTCCATGGTGAGGCAGTACGAGGCACAGAGAACCTTCTCATTGTTTGTGAAATCCATGAGTCTTAGGGTGGCCTCAATCGTCTTCAACCATCCTTGTGCGACTAATGGGTCCCTTGAACCCTCGAAGTCTGCTGGCTTAACCCTCTTCCATTTGACTAGAAGAGGTTCCTGATAGGCCGCTCTTGGTTCAGCAGCAGGAGTTGGGACTTCATTGACTTGTGGCTGAGGAGGAGGAGGAGGCACGTCGTTGCCTCGTCGCTCACCGTTCTGGCCGTTGGCCCTTAATTCGGCTATCTCTCTTCTTTGATCCTCCAACTGCCTTGCAGCTTGGCGATCATCGTCATAAGCCTTTCGTTCGTTTGGGTGCGTGTTTGCATTCTTCTGTGGCCGTCCATTATCAGTTTCCTAAAAGATTTAGGAACTTATGAATAATCTTCTAATTTATGAGACAGGTTTCACTACTAGAACATTAATCATTAAACATCTAAACCTCATTCTTATCCCTATACTTGCATCAAAATATCTAACTTTATAACATACTTACTTGGAGGACTTGGATTGACATGTGGCGATATGAATTGTAAACGAAAATTCGCTCTGATACCAAAGCCTGTAACGCCCCTCTTACGGACGTCACAGATGTCGTTACATTCATACATTACATACTTATTTTGGAACTTTAAGATAAACTTTAAGTACAAAACTTATTTCAAACTTTAATTGTAAACGCAGTTAAGGAAAACGTAACTACGATCCATACATACACATTTTTTTTCAACATTCATTCACTTAATCCATACTATTAATAATTCAATTGAATATTAAATTGATCATAAACTTCCTTTAATAAAGTAAATATACCAAATAGTAAAATCATAACTTATGAAACATCACATCATTTAAAATTATTTGCTCCCACAGTTCGGCAGGCTGAACTGGAGACTTCGGCAGGCCGAACATGGTCGGCAGGTCAAAAATCGTCAACTGGCAGGCCTGTAGAGGCTCTGCAAAACAGGGCTTAAAAACTTTCAATGTTTGGCAGACCGAAAGTGAGATCGGTAGGCCAAACATTCTTACATCGGCATACCGACCAATGATGATCGGCAGGCCGACAGAGCCAAAAACTTTTAGAAACCTAAATTCTAAGACAAATTCAACTTTTCAAAATGCGGAAGATCAAATTCTTAAAATAATAAAATAAAAATATTAAAACATAGTTCTTGTATTCTTTAAAACACATCATAAAAATAAGTTCAATTTATTAGTCCATAGCTTAAATCGTAAAAACTTGCTTCATTAGCGTTATTTCGGTTACAATTCATCTTCCCTAAGCTCACATGCCTTTTCATGTTCTCCGCCTACTCCATGACTTTCTTACCCTTATCTGCAACATGATATAAACTTGAATAAGCTAAAGCTTAGTAAGTACATATAATTCTCACAATTTAAAAAAAAAACATTTCATAAACATCATCATCATCATCATCATCATCATAACGTAATAATGCAGTGAGCACATTTTCATAGAAACATATCTTTCATTACATTGACCATATTAAAACTTATTTCATTTTATCTTAAGGGCCCAAGTGTTGCACCATAATCATCATCGTAGGCGCGCCGTCATGAGAGGAGAAGGGTAGTTAATCCTAAACCAAATAGACATCATAACATATCATATCATAACATTGGTGTGCAACACTTATAAGGTGATACATATATATACATAATTTTTCATGCCTTGAAAATTCGTCATTATCATACATGCATAACTTTATAAACATCAAAATATTTCATAAGGAAACTTTATATGGAACCATCATAAAATCCATCATAGATATCATCAAGAACATATTTTCAAACCTTTATAACATATCATGTTGCAGGTGAGAATGTACTTACCTTAGAAGCTAGTTTACTTAACCTTATATATATTGGTGACGACGCTGCAGTCTCAATGTGCTCGTTTCTTTGTGTGTTCATGCCATTTATTCATTTAAAGATACAAAATAAAATTAATGCTTATTATCATAGAATAAAACGTCCATTCATATTACATCACATATACATTCATCTCATACAAACATAATTCCTAACATGCATCCATAACTATAATCATCAAAAACATAAAAATCATTATCACATACACTTCACTGACCTACATAGATTCAAGACTTAAAAACTTAATATTCACACATATTTTAGACACTATACTTAACAGGGGTAAAGTTAATACATAAACATATTACCATAATTTTTCTTTAGTTATAAAAATTACATTGAGTATCTAAAAACAGCCTATACATTTCAAACATGAAATCTGCCAACAATAATAAGGTAGTGGGTAATCTTTTGAAAACATTTTCTAACAATTAAAACTCATATAGTTTAATTTAAAAATTCATACTAACATCTTACTAACATATATTTCAATTTCATAAAATTATTTCATCATCAATAAAATCATTTAAACATATAAAACATCACATAAAACAAAAGTCCAATATTAAAATTGTTAAAACAGTTCCTTAACCTAGTCTCAATTGAAAATTCATAACACATAATTCACTCATCAAAACATTACAAACTTTGCAGTCCATAATATAACATATACATGAACATTCTTGCCAAATTTCGTAGCAAACAAAGCACATTTACCCCTTGAACGAAAATCATATTTTCATGCATCCTAACCAAACAACAATATTTTACTGTGAGTGGTAGAGAATAGAAAATTCATAACTTATCATAGAAAAATCCAATTAAGGTGAAACTTGGAGAAACATCACAAAACTCTTAATGAATAACATATTAAAAATTCAGAGTAAATTGAAATTTATAGAGAAAGATATGGCAGTCGCATGTCAAGAAGGATTTCGTTTCAAAATTAAACCGAAAACAAACCCTTACCTCAAAACGATTCTTCTCAAATTCCTTCAAATTTGTCCAAAGAAAACTCAATATTTCTCAAATATTTGCAAGAGAATTGAGGAAGAGACAAAGAAGAAAATCGTGAAGAAGAGAAAGTGAGAGAGAAAACAAGAGAGAGAGATAGAGAGAAAAAGAACGTTTTTTAAAAAAATAACGTAATGAGCATAACGTAAAAAGGGGAGTCAAAACTTAAAACTCTCCATTAAGTCAGAAATTTTCTGACTAAATTAGAGGCCATCATCATCACATTTAAATGGAGAGTATTGAGGGAGAGTCAAATCAATTAGTCTCACTTAACATATTTTGCCTTCTAAAAATATGAAACCATATCAATCAATACCAATCAATGAAAATTCAAACGTTTCCTTTCCTTAAATGATAAAATTAATCCATAATTATATCAATTAATCACATTAAACCACCCAATCAACGTAATTATCTCAACCATAAATTTGGAGAGATTTCTGCTGACTGCTCGTTAGTTGTCATCGGCCTACTGATTCCACAAAGTTCGACCTACTGATGTTTTCCATCGGCCTGCCGATTCTTAGAAGACTTTTCGGCCTACCAAACTTGAAAGTCCGGCCTGTCGAACTGTCCTTAAAATACAATACATCAACATCATAGCATTCAAGTCATCGTTGTATCATAAATAAACATAGATTGAAATTAACATGAACACTTGAGCACATCGATTCCTTGTGATCGTCACCTGTCATAACACTTAGAATAAATTGTTAGTAACATTAAAATCATAAATCATAACATGTATCATAAATTATTAGTAAAATCACTTAACGTCTTTACTAACTTGGCATGATCCGTTATATAAAAATAGGTGGGTGTTACAGCTTTTTAGCTTCCGCATAGAATTCTTTGAACTTTTCAAAAGTTTCAGATTTCCTTTGCATTAGGTACATGTATCCATACCTCAAATAATCGTCATTAAATGTGACAAAATATTTGTAACCACCATGTGCTTGTACATTCAATGCACCACAGACATCCAAATGTATTAGCTTAAGTGTTTTCTTGGCCCTTTTTCCTTTTGTAGAGAAAGGTCCTTTAGTTATTTTACCTTTAAGACAAGATTAACAAACTAGTAGAGGACTAACTTTTAGTTCTCTTAAAAGACCATCCTTTACTAGTTTGTTAATCCTATCAAGGTTAACATGACATAATCTAAGGTGCCATAGGTATGTTTCATCATCAAAAGAAACCTTTTGCCCTTTGGGTTTTGGTTGTTCAACTTTGAACATTTCGGTATTGAGTAGTGATTTTTTGTTGAGTCTCAAAGTATAAGGCCCATTTTCTAGATGTGCAAAATAAATATCCAAACCATTTCTAGAAATATTAGCACAATAGGCATTAAACGAAACATTAAACATTTGTTCAAACAACTTGGAAATAGAAATCAAATTTCTACGAAAACTAGGAATATATTAAACATTGTCAATATTAAAATCATACTTTTAAAATAATGTTTAACTACTCCCACTACTCTTGCCCAAACAACCGCTCTCATTTCCACTCTCATCATTTGCTCCCCGTCGGCAAGCTCCTTTAAAGAACTAAGCATTTTTAAAGAAGAACAGACATGGTTAGTTTCCCATGAATCAACAATCCAAGGTGAAGTATTATCTTCAACTAAACAAGCTTCTAAAATGAGTAAACTCGATTTACCATAGTTCTTTTTTTCTTTGAGCTCCTGAAGATACTTCTTGAAGTTTCTCTTCTAGTGCCCAACTACACTGTAGTGGAAACATTTTCCTTTGGGTTTCTTTTGCTTTGGGCTTCTTTCGTTGTTGTCGCTCTTGTTCCTCCGATGTTGCCCTCCATTCTTAGAATTACCATTTCCTTCAGTTCTCTTCTTCCTCTTCCTATTCTTTCGAGCAGAGGAGAAAGGTTGAGCTTTTCCAACATTTGCCTCACCTTCTTTAGTCCTTCTTTCAAAATAGACTCGAAGGCTTGCGGCTTATTAAGCAACTCAGTCATGTTCTATTTCATCTTGTTCATGAAAAAGTTGCCCTTAAATTGAAGGAATGTAGGGGAGAGGGTTACTAAAATCATCCCCACCTATGTGGCTTCATCTATCCCCATCGGCCTACTGAACTTACTCCATTAGTAGGCTGAACTAACGGATCAGCTTGTAGAACTTGCGATAATTTGATCCTTGAGAATATCAAATTTCCCACCTGAGATTCTTAGATAGAGCCTCAATTGTAAGTCAAACAATCCATTAGAAATGTTATCTGATCAAAACAGTCATTTTTGGATAATCTCATAGAAAATAAAATATTATCCAAATAATTTGACATGTTATCCTACATAAGTCACTAATATGTAGGAAAAACATACCGTATCGTTACAGGATTTATAATGAGCTAGCAAAGGGGACCCGACCGACCTATACAGTTCAAGCACCTATAACTATAAAATACATTATTCCAGATAAATATTTAATAATTATCAACTCTAATACTAATCCACTAAAAGCTTAGAGCTACACTCTCAAACTATAAAATTGTGAAGCTTCAAGTAAGCTAATCGTCTTAAGGATAAATTCTGTTTTACCTTCCTGATTATTTTTATCTTACGTTCTATTATCTCACCATTGGAAAACTTACTATACAAAGACAATACACCTATGTATCCAAATGGTTAAGCACTCTAGTCTTCTAATTATAGAATAACGCATATAAGAGAATATCATTAAGTCTAAAAAAAAGCTATGGATTCCATATCTATGAATAACAGGTCTATGCAATCAAAAGTTATGTCTACAACATATCAGTATGCATACCATCATAAAGTCAGGATGTCACCCTTTGGTACATCAAAAGACATAAGTCAAGAGTATGGGCCCATTAGTCATTTCGGGATTAAGACACAGTAAATATGATTGTCTAAAGTGAATTGATTTGTGCAAATGGAATTATTAACCAAATCAAGTCAACTTTATGTCCCAATCTAATGCATCATCACCTATAACAATACACCAATATTTCTACTCGTGACGTCCCAGTCCGATGACTAAGACAAGCTATCTCTCATTAGGGATGTAAACAACATGATAATCTTAGCATGAATAAAGTGCCCAATTTTATTCCCTTAATTTTGGATTTTATGATTTAGACCATCACATTTAAGGTTCATGTCTTTTGCATAATCTGTCCATCATATACACGATTCTTAAAGGTTTAGACCGATAGTCTTAGACTTTTGTTTGCTTATCATATATTAAACAGATATGGACATAAAGAGGACAACATTTGATGTATGAATAGTAAATAAACTATTTATTGATAAAATGCCTCTAAAAACATATTACTACATTTTACTCATTGGTGTACTATGTCTAACAACGCCTTCTCATCGTGTTTTCCATACGCTTACAAATGCTTCAAAACCCATATCAAAAAATACCCACGGTGCTACCCATAAAGAGAATCACCCACGAAAGAAATAATCACAAAATGAGAATGAAAAAACAATAAAAACTTCCCATATCAAAACCCACAGTATCCCATCTAAAAAATAATAAAAAAAAAGTTCCCATATCAAGACACACAATACCTGTTGCAAAATATTCCAAAACCGCATACAAGGAAAGGAAAAAAAAAGAAGAAGCGTTAAAGTGGTAGACAATCAGCATTGAAAATCATGTTTGAAGCAAGCTTGAGCATGATCAATCAGCCCCACCCGCGGATTTTAGAGAGACACAAATGAGAGAAATAAATTTGTTTTGATTTCAACAAATAGGGCTTCAAAGAGGGAAACCGTTTCTTTTTTCCTCAAAGCAACAAAGTCAAGATCGTCCTTTTGCCCATACAGTGAATCATGCACTACAATAAATTCAAGATTATACGATCTTTATTTTACGACCTTTTCTTAAAAACTGTCGTGATAAAGGAAAAAAACACGCAGAGACACGCCCGCGAAGATGAAAACCGTCGTAGAATGGGGCGGTATGTACCACGATGGTTTTTTAAAAACCTGTCATGGTAAGCTGAATCTACAACCATGGCTTTTTGAAAAGCTGTCATGGTAGATTCCCCACATACCACGATGGTTTTTTAAGAAACCATCGTGATAGGAGGCATATTATATGATGGTTTTTATAAAAACCATCGTGAAAGGTGGTCAACAAAAATTGAAAATCCCACCCTTATTATAATCAGTGAAATTTTGAAAGGCCCACTCTCTCTCTCTTTCTTTTTAGAATTAGCACTTAAACTTAACTCTTTTCTCTCTAAACCCAGTCCTAACTCTTTCTCTCTAACCCTCAAGTCCTCTCTCTCTACCACTACCGTTGGTACTGTCATCTTTGCCTCGATCCAACATGCTACCGTTAGCGTTAAGGCCTCTACAACTTACACGCTCATCACCATCCCTTGTTTGTGAAGGTTCTTCTCTTCAAGTGTCTTCTCTTTAAGCTTGTCGCCTCCATGAAGCCACCATGGCCCACGTCCAACCGCCGTTCAGTAAAATTTCGTTTCTTTTTTTATTGTTTAGTTTTTTTTTTAAAAAAATTAGTTATATAATTTTAGATTTAATTATTTATGGTTTATGTATGTGTTTGCATATGTGATGCTCACTATAGTTTGATGAACTCTCTAAGTGTTCTTTTCTTTATGCTCATTACTTCTATGACCCCGCCGTTGCCCGCCTCCGACCGCCGTTCGGTAACTTTCCATTTATTTTTTTATTGTATAGTTTTTTTTTAATTTTTAGTTATATTGTTTTAGTTTTAATTATTTTATGGTTTTTGTGAACTAATTTGTTTCAGTTGTTGAATTCTAACTTTAGTTTTAGTTTTAGCTTTAATTACATTCTATGTATTTGTGTATGTGTTTGTATATGTGATGCGCACTACACGTTTGACAAAAATCCTTTATGACCATCATAGTGGAAAATTAGAAATTCTGGTAATTTTTTTTTTTTGCTAATGACTGATCTTGCATGACATTTTTTACCAAAAGCCGTCATGGAAACTATAACTTACACGACAGTTTTTGTAAAAACCGTCGTAGAAGTACAAATTAACCAAGGTAAAAACCGTCGTGGAAACTATGCCTGACGGATTTTAGAAAAACCGTCTTGGTAGACACAAATTAGCTAAGATTATACGACAGTCTTCAAAGATTATACAACAGTTTTCAATCCGTCGTATAATCTATACATTCCATGACGCTTTTTAAAAAGCCATCATGGTAGCCTCCTCTAGAACACACTTAATACCCGCCATTAACGACATTCCACGATGGTAATAAAGCCGTCATGAAGAGTCTCTTTGCTACCACGACAGATAATTTCACAATGTTTTTTTGACCGTCATGAATGCTTTACACGACTGTTTAAAGCCGTCGTATAATCCTCAATTTTTACTAGTGACGTGCGCTTCACGTTGGGACGAATTTAATGTCCGTGAACCACGTTGGTCCGTCATCAACTTTTTTTGAAAAGTTGGGGTCAGTTTGGTCAAAACAAGGTTAGGGACTTATATCTCACCTTCGTAAAATGTTAGGGACCAAACCAGCAATTTACCTATATATTAAATTTAATCTAAAGGTATAAATTTGATGAGAGAAAAAACTGACGGTGTATTGTTTGAATAAATCTAAAATACAAGCTATAAAAAGGTATATAGCCTATTTTTAAATTTAAGATCCTATGAGGTTATAACCCTACTACTAACAAAATTGTGGATCCCCCTCTAACATGTAGTGTGTTAGAATATGATCCACTATTTTATTAGTAGCAAAATTATGACCCCATAGATTGAATGGGATTACTCTTACCTTTCCAACTCTAATTGTCAAATTACCAATTATCTCAAAAGCTTAACCAACTATATAAATAACCAATAATACGCAACAGATCCTCAGCCAGGCTCATACCATAAGGGACCTCCACAGAATAATATTATCCAAAACTGAAAGAAAATTTTAACAAGACAATTTGTAATATTCTAGGCGTCGTATGTTTTTGTTCTTGAAATTTTTAAAAATATTTTTGCACGTTTTTTGATATAAAAATTTTAAAACATTCTTAGCATAATTTTCAAAAAAATCTCATTTTTTAAAACAAAAATATTTTTATCTATTTTGAAGACAATACCAAACGATTCCCTAAAGTCGGGAAATAATTTGGCTCTTAGCCTTGGCAGACTTCATGGCAATTTTTACGTTGTAGAGCATAGAAGATGAAGTGTGCTTCTTCTGGGATGTTGACATGTCATTAATTTCCCGTGAAGTGCACAACTGTCACAAAAATAATGCCACTAAAACAAGTCACCATATTCTTAAAGCTTGTCCCTCTAAAATAAAGCATTAGTTTCTCTTGCACCTGCTAGCCTAGGCCCACAAGGAAGTGTTTGCGTTTATATTTTTCTTTGAATCATAAATCTACACTTTCAGCTTAAAGAACAAAAAAATATATATATACAAAAACAATGCAAAAGGATGAAATGGATATCTCATAACACAAAGAACAAGTTCAACAGTACAACTAAAAGAAGAAGAAGAAGAAAGCCTACACAATGCCATTCATAGAATTACCATGCAAAGAAGTGCACACACAACAAAGAAATCAATGCTATGCAAAGACATATATGCACTGCTCCAAGGACTGAGCAAGAGGACTGATCTGAAATTTCAGTAGAATCGACGGCCAGAGGCATTCCATCACTGGAGAGAGCGCAGGAATGGGGATGATCTGAAGCATCCGCATTCAGCATGATTGCCCTTATGACTGCCGAGACGGTGTGCATGTAAGCTGTCCGATTCTTGGCAAGAAGCCATGTTAGACCCATCAGCTCACAGTCCTTGTGCATTTTTGTGGTCCTGTCGTCTGATTTGCTTGTATTCAAAGCATCATTGTTGTTGCTAAGCTGCATAAATAAATAATGTTGTATTGTACCCATTCAGAAAAGCCGAACGAGAAAGTTCACTGTAGCAACTTATTGCACAAGCACAAGTTTGGTGCATATTGGTTTAATTAGCCTTGTTAGTTAACGGTTGGAGCATGAAATCAAAATCTGCCTGATAGCCACTTTTAAGTCGTAAGTCACCAGCAAAGTGAGACGAACATTCACGGCAAATTAAATGATACATTTAACAAAATTTGGAGACTAGAGACGACTGATTAATTAAAGTGAAAGAGAACAAAACATAAGAAGCTTTTTAATAGTTTAGAAATCTTAGATACTGAAAATTTATATATATATTTTGCCCATCAAAGCCCAAGAACATCGAAAATAAAATACAATAAAATATCTCACTTTCAAGGACTTTGTATCAAGGTTCGTTACAAATCTACCATTTGACTCACATGTTTAGAACACTTTAAGTTGTTTTTAAACCTATAGATATACAAGAACAGACATTTGATAGGTGCAAGTTTTAAATTGCTCCGTGTAAGGATCAAACCTAATGTGATGTGATAGTTCCACAATTTTCTGATGTCATGTTTTATTCTTATTTTAAATCTTTACATTCAAATGTTAGTTCAAAACTACCGTTTAAACCATATAGGTTCAAAACTACTAATTCAAAACACAAAATTCAAAACTACACCATTTTAAACCCACCTATCAAACGACCCCTCACGGTCACATTGAACTAGGAAGAAAGAATTAGGAAAGAAAGAATATAACCATCTAAGACAGGGATGTATGGCATTCTGAAATCAGCCGTTATGAAAATGGCATATGAGAGAGGAAAACGACACTGATCTCTATCTGATATCAGGGCATGACACAATTAGGGCCAGTATTTTATTTATGCGTGTATGTCCTACTAATTGGTAAAATAATGACCATTTAAAAAAAAAATGGTAAAGTATAGAGGGTCATGCTAATGCCACCCGCTTTTTGCCGCGTGAAATCAAACTATAATAATACTCTTCCAACTTTCCCGGCCAAAAAGCAAAATAGACCATAGACACAACGGCAGAAATCTTTGTTTATACCGCACTCGCTTCGTAGGGCGTTAATGCCTCAAGACGGTAATTCATCCAAATGACCCAAAAAAAAAAAAAAGGGAATAACAAACTTTCCCAATCGCCAAAGATGGATCAATAAAACAAAAGAAACCCCAAACCAAACCAACCAAATCAAACAAAATCCATAATGAAACATAAACACAAAATAATAACAATAATAATACTGATAAATTACCTGATGAAGACTGTTCAAGCACTTGGAACACCCACCAAGACCCGGAAATCCATCGACATTCCCGGCTCTACTCAAGCAATCTCTTTCCAATCTTCTCACTCTCTTGTCCCGAGCAACTTTCCCTTCTTGGCTCACAGAAAAAGCCTCTGGACAGCTAAGAGGATGTAATCTAATCCCACAGTAGCAGTAAACGATGTCGCACGTCTCGTTCGGCCTTTTCAGCTCTAGCCCTCTTCCCCTCAGCGCCTTGTCTACTTCGGCAATGCAGGTCTCGGAGTCGTCCGGCAGCAACGGCATGTCGTACGACGTCGTGTTGTGAGCCGATGCCGCAGTTGGGCTGGACACTCTTCCGGCCCGACTCAGCGCAGTGGCTGAGTAGGCGGCGTAGAGCCATGCGGCGAGAACAGGGCAGCACCGGCCTCGCCGGAGCTCCCCGCCGCAAGCCGACTTGACGCCGTAGAAGAACTGCTTCGGCAAGTTCAACTGGCAGCCAGAGACGTCGGACTGCTCCGGAAAGGCCGGGATGGTGGACGGCGGTGCTGGGTTTGGGAGGAGTGGCTGGATTGCCACCGGGTCCACGTCAGGTAGGCCCGGGAAGGCGGGTAGCCAAATGAGGAAAATGATTAAGAGTGGTGCTTGAATTGGGGACATTGGGAGTGAGAGAAGAGAGAGAATGCGAGAAAAATGTTTGGATTGAGACTTGGTGATTTGGGATTGAGTTTTGAGCGAGCTTGCAAAAGTTGAGGGTCAGGAAAAAGGTGGTGCGGTGGTAGGTGTTGTGGTGTCTATTGGGGTTTAGGGCAAATGGGGGAAAATGGAAAGGGAAAGGGAAAGGGGAAAGGGAAAGGGGAAGGGAAAAAGTACAAAAGCAGATGGGGTTGAGCCTGGTTTGGCTGTTTGCTAGTTTGGCTCTGCTAGATCTTAAAATGGATAGTGGGGATTAGTAAATATCATGACCAAATCATTACTTGGGAAGTTAAGCTTGCTTTACGATGTACAAAGCTAATTAGCCACAATACATCATCCCTTGATTACGTATGTCCATATCATGTGTACTTGCATGTGCATAAGAGATCCTTTGGTAGGTAACAAAAAATAGAAATGAAACTTCGATTTTTTTCCCCTAGAATGAAAATTCGATTTTTAGAAATAAACATAACAACTTTATAGAAATCAGTATAAAAACATTAAATTAATCCTGCAACCACAAATTATAATAAAAAAATATTTTGTATGACCACAGAAGGCAAATTTTTAAACTGATTTTATTCATTCTCTTGTTACACAATAATATTTGAGCTATAGAATTGTGCATATGTTATTAACATTTAAATGTGATTTTTCTCAATATGTGATTTGAAAATTCATTACATCACACATTGTGACATCGCATAAATTTTATGCAAAAGAAGCAAGTGTAGTAGTCACTGTACCAAGCATTATTACTGTCTAGAAGGCTTAGAAACTACATGAGCTACTAAAGGGACCGGATTGCTACAGCAAGATGGAAGATTTGGACTGATTTTTTTTAAGTTTACATTTTCCAAATAGATGTATAGATCTGGATCAAATAAAGAAAAAGGAAATGACAAATGTAGCCATGTCCCATTTTTGCTAGGAAATGTACTATACTTTCAAGCGGATGTAGCAGGCTATATTTCGGTCAACAATAACACATGCGTACAAAAGATAGGGCAAAATACGGTGAAATATTAGAGAGAAATTCTGTGATCGAATTATAACTTTTGTATGCCAAGTGTTGTGTAAATGGATGGACTTCTCTTGGCATCATAAGTTGTAACACCATGTATTCTAAGGATGACATTTTCCGTCACGCATTGGTTGATATAAATCCAGCAATATTTTAATTCTTATCATGAAAATTGGAATATGAATTTAAACTTAAAAGAATGTTTTGTAGTCTAGTACTTGACTTGACAGATAAATGGACCAAAAAAAAAAAAAAAACCCTCACCTCCAAGGAAACTGGAAGCTGGGGCAATGTATTTTCCTTTGGCTCTTAGCCTGTCATCAAGAGTGGCAATTTGCTGGACATTATTGCCTTTGTTTCCTCTTATTTAAATTTGTGTCCATTCCTTCAATTGTAACCATGCACTAGTTAAGTTGTAATGCTTATCCTGGATCACAAATGTAAAGAAAATGCCAAGTCTTCATCGTAATCACTAACTTTTAACTCGAAGTTCATGATCCTATTATCATTTGTAGCAACAGAAGAAAACCAAGTCTCTGAGCTTTTGGTTCCTTTTTGCACCTCGTTCAAAATTTATACATCTGATGTTCGATCATGAAATTGTATCTCTTCAGTTTGTATATCTGTAAAAAATGATATAACATGTTAGACATAACAAACTATAAAAACATGTTCTGCGTGCCCAAAAAACCTCAAAAATACCTTATCAGTACAACATCCAAAAATTACTGGATAAATAAATATGCATAACGATATGGTTATTTAACATGATCAAAGCATTTAGCTCCTCAAAAATGATAAAATTACACCAAGGCAAAATATGGTTAGGAGCAAAGTCCAAAATGTTGGCTTTAGAAAAAGATTTCTACAAAAATAACAGAAACATGGTTATGATGTGGAACGTATATAACAAAAATTTTCTCAAAAACTTTTACAAAACACGCTATAGATTATATTAATTTACGCTTAAATAAATATATACAAAACTTTACACTCCCCAATGAAAAGAAGAGATGGAATTCTTCTAATGAGTGTGGACATTCTCAAGACGAAACCATTGTCTTTCTCGCCTAGTCTTCGACACCAGGATGGAGGTACATGTGTGCAAAGCCCAACACATGACTGAAATAGGTCTTGGGATGAAGTCTTTCTCTTACACACCTATGAGGGGAAGATTTTGATAGAATACTCTCAGTCTCTCCAAGACTCACAAGTGTATGGAATTAATAGAGGAAGCCACCAATTATAGACCATAAGAGAGAGCCAATTAATTCTCGCAAGTTCTTTTATTTTAATTTAATATCACATATTTTAATTAAAATAAAATACCCATTTTCCTTTCCCATTTTTGTAATAGGCACTACACATAGACAAAATCTCTATGCATATGGCACAAACTTCTATATAATGCAAGTGAGGATACTACTTGTTACCTAATCTCATTTGTTTCCACATTCAACATTCTATATTTGAATTAAACCACATTTATTCAAAATTAGAAATGCTAAATATGAAAACGTGATAAACCAACTTTGATGTGCACAAGGGACTTTCATTTCATATCTTAGGCACCACATACAATGCGACCCACACATAGTGGGATCCACCCACATTGTGTTTTCAAAATTAATTATGTTATTATTAAATAATCTAATTATCTAATAATTATAAATTAATTTATAATTAATTTATTTTGAGTGATATTTATTTTAGAATTCTGAATTCTAAATTAATTATTTAAACCAATAATTTCACTTGTCCAAACAGTATTTGCAAGGATGGTGGGAGACTATTGGACCTATTGTTTCATGCTCTAATCAAACCAATATATTAATTAATTTTTTTAATTAATATATTACTCTTTTATTAATTACAATATAACTCCACTAAAAACTTGAAATTATACTTTTGAAATTATTATAGATATTAAATTACTCATTTCTTAGAGTCGTCCATTTGATATAGACATTGTGTATAAGTCGAATGATCCTCCATAAGTAATTCATAATTATATTTAGATAAAGCCGTTAACCTCTCTAATTACTTCGTTATTATTAAGTGCCATTGATTGTCTAATGAATAATAAAATTATGAACTTAATCACGAATTGAGTGCTCCTATTATTCAACCCTTGAATCAATACTTAAGAGAATTATATATCTGCTTCTAGTTTAGATAAGGAATGGTTCCATTTTGTAATATTAATATTATCGGCTACGTACTTCATTATGCCTATGAAATACAAGGAATAGGATTAGATTCTTAAATCCATAGCAAGTAAATCAAAAGATATAAATTCATAAATAGGAATATGCTAATAACGAAGGATTAAGATCATCTGATATATGAACATTGATTGATACGATTAGATGAAGTGGAATGACCAAAATATAGAGAGGTTGGATGAGACATTGAGAAGGTCGAATGCAATGGTCAAGGGGTAATTTGAAACCTTAAAAAGGGTTGAGGCAATAGGGAAAATTTGAAGAATTGGTAGCATCCACTCCTAGGATGTTACAATTAGATACAAGCAAGATTGTCACTTTGAGGAGTCAACGCAATGTGAGGAGTACTTGAAGATGTTTTATGACAATCTCTAAACTTTAAAGATTCTCCAAGTGAGGAAGAGAATGAAGAGTTGGTTATTGAAGAAGAATCACAAGAAGAAGTCTTTGGTCCTCAACTTGAAGCGCTAGCATCGGTCCTCAAAGATCACATATATGAAGATCTTATGTGGCCAATGCCTCCTCCGTTGACATTAGCATCACTCCTATAAGCTCAACAAGCCTATTCATTAGACCCAAGTCAAGTTGAGCACATGTGCGACATACTTCTAGATCTTGCCAAGCTTGAGGGCGTCACATCACAAGACCCATTTGTAGATTGTATAACACATACTATAGGTAGAAGCCGCTCTTTGATGAGCGCTTCTCCCAAAGTCATGCTGATGACTTTAAATCAAGTGCCTTTTAGGAGGCAACCTATACTTTCTAAAACCTTTTCTCTGTTGGTTTGAGTTTTAATAAACTTTAATTTTTAGAAACTTTTTTCTTTGATTTTTTCTCATTCCTTTTGTAGGTGCAAGTGAGGGAATCAAGGGGAGTTGCAACCACAAGAGGTGCCTTATGAACTTCAAGGATATCAAATCACCATGCCTAAGCATCGTTGAGTATGAACGAGAGGCGTTTTCTTAGATTTTCCTAATTTTTCTTGTGCTTTCTCACACGTTGAGGATTTTTTGCATGTTGAGTTTGGAGGAAAAATTAAACTTTTGATTTTGTTTTTGCTTTTATCTAAAAAAAAAAGAAAAAAGATTTAAAAAATTTTCAATAATCGGAGGTGTTTGTGCTTTCTTTGGCAATTTCTCCTAGATCAATGATAAGAACTATGGTTGGAATTGTGCATTGCTTGTAGAAAACCATGAATGTTGTCTAGTTTGTGCTTGGTCCTTGAGTTTGCTTTTATTTTGATTGTGATTGTTCCATATTGAGCACCATGTATTGATCTTTGAGTTGCGTGCAATCTTGGAGAATTTTTTTTAAGAATATATGATTTTCATTGATCTAGCAAGTCCTAGAATTTGCTTGATTTGCTCTCAAGGCAAAATCCTAGACCTCACCTCATCAAGGAAATGACATAGGTCATCCTTAGATCGTTTGAGCCTTTTTGATCCAACCTTGACAATCTTACATCCTTTCTTTATTAGACACATTCTTAGCCTAGCCATTTAAATAATTCCCATTCCTTACTCTATTATAAGCATATGATCTTTCTAAGAATTATTTTCAAGTTATTCTAAGTTATGGGAGGAAGGATGGAGTTCAAAAAGTTTTCTTTTTGTTTTACGTCATTATGTTTATGGGAAAAAAGAAAAGAAAAGAAAAAAGAAAACAAGAAAAGAAGAGAAGAGAAGAAAAGAAAAAGTGCTACACCCTTGGTTCATAGGAAGAAGAAAAAATAAGCCTAGGTGTGTGGTAACCAAAAAAAAAAAAGATGAAATGAGGGAAGGAATAAAGTGGTTGATAGAAGGAAGTTGAAACTAAGTTTGGGGGAGTTACTTGAAGGGTGGAATAGAGCTGTATAGCTTGGTAATATACTTCGGGTTTTATTTGAACCACAAATCTTTCCTTTATCCTACCTTCACCTAAGGCATTCATTACAGGCTTATTGAAGTATTAAGGATCCTTAGCGTGGTGTTAGTCAACATTAGTAGAAAGAGACATGAAAAGAAAACCTATGGGACTTCTTAGTAATTTTGAGATTGTTGCTAATTTCATTTTTACATAAAGCCTGCTTTTTTCAATAACTTTTTAGATTTTTTAGACTCAAATTTGTATTTGAGTATTATGGATTCTTTAGATACGTATTTGTTTCCCCCAAAGTTCAAATCCTTTGAGTATCAAGAATCCAAGTTTTTAGAATTTTGACTCCCTTGAACTTTTGATACTTGGATATCTTTGCTACAGTAAAAACTAAAATTCTCTCTTATATTTAGGGAGAAAAATCAGAACTTCTTCATTTGTTATCCAATTAAGATGATTCTTTTTTCATTGTGTTCCTAGTGAAGAAAAAATTAAATAAAGATCCATATTGCATATGTTTTAGGATCATTAACATTAAGATTTTATTAGATTTGTTGATAAATCAAAAAATATTTTCAATGCCTCTCCAAACATAAATTCTAATTTTATTCCATACTTAGATTAAAACTTAAATGCACATCTAAAGGTCAATTTAGATAACAATTCAAATCACTAACTCATATCCTAATTCAAATCATACTAACTCAAATCAAATCACTAATTCAAATTCATTTACTAAAAAAACCATAAGCTCCAAATAGCATACAACAATGAGTGAAAAAACTACACATAAACTTGGAGAGTTCAATTGGAATGGCACACACTCTAGGATTAATTATAATGCTTGATCAATGTTTGTATTTTTCTTTAAGTTATGCTCTTTTGTAATTTTTAAGGAATCGTTTAGGATCACTATGTTTGTGCAATTGGCTTCTATTTATTTATTTGTTTCTTTTTTTGCTTTTACTTTGGGACAAGCAAAATCTTAAGTTTAGGCTGTGACAACTCTGTTAGACATATATGCCCTAAGGAGTAAAAATGTAATACATTTTTGGAGATATTTTTATCAATAAAGAATTTATTCATTTACATATACCAAATCTTGTCCTCTTTACGTTTAGTTTTGTTGAATGTATGTTAAGCAAATAGTAGTCTGAGACTATTAGTCTAAACCTTTAAGAATTGGGCATGATGAACTGATTATGCGAAAGACACGATTCTTAAGGTGACGATCTAAAACGTATGATCTGCAATCGAGGGAACAAAGTTGGCCACTTTATTCATGCAAAGATTGTTATGTTGTCTATATCCCTATTGGGAGATGGTTTGTCTTGACCATCGGAGTTGGATTCCATGAATAGAAACATTAGCACGTTGTCATAGGTGACGATGTGTTGGATCTGGACACAAAGTGAATTGATTTGGATTAATAATTCTGTCTTGGCAAATCGATTTACTTTAGACAATCATTTGTATTGTATCTTAATCTTGAAATGGATAGTGGGCCCGTTGTCTCGACTTGTGCCTTTTGATGTACCAAAGGGTGACTCCCATATCTCAATAGTGGTATGCATGCCGGTACGTTGGAGGCAAGACTCTTGATGGCGTAGACTTGTTATTCATAGATATGGAATCCATAGCTCCTCTTTAGGAGTAATAATATCCTCTTATATGTGTTATCCTGTAATTGAAAAACTGAAGCGCTCAAACATTTGGATACATAGGTGCAACTGAATCGTATACTATCTTTGGATGGTAAGTTTTCTAATGGTGAGATAATGGAACGTAAGATAAAAATAATCAGGACGGTAAGACAGAACTTGTCCTTAAGCCGATTATGGATTATCATATAGGGATACGATACACTTTGATATGTCATGGAGACGTAGCTATACGGGCTTCGTAATCCTATAAAGTTCGAGAGTGTAGCTCCAAGCTTTTAATGGAGTAGCGTTGGAGTTGATAATTGTGAAATGTATATCTAGGATATTGGGTCTCATATCGAGAGCTTGAACTTTATAGGTCCATTTTGGTCCCCTTTGCTAGCTCACAAAATCCTGCAACGATACGGCGTACTTTTTCAATAATTGGTGACTTATGTCGGATTTATCGGACTGGTTTAAAATTTGAAAGAATCAAATAATTCATGTCTGTTTATTGGTTTAGTTAATTTTGTAATAAAATTAATTTACGATAAACTTGTTGAATTATTAGGATAAGATAATTCTTGTCTATTTATCGGTTGATTTAATTGGGTAAATTAAATCAAGATAAACTTGTAGATTATTGTGAATTGATTTATTTTCTTAGAGATTATCTTGATAAAGTTTGTTTTGATCAGATAACTTCTCTATTGAGTTATTTGAATTAAAACTGAGACTTTATCCTATAGAATCTCGGGTGGAAAATAAAAGATTCGCGGAGATATTTACGCGACAGTTTGGCCTGCCGATCTACGTGTTCGTCCTGTCGATTGGGCTTGTTCGGCCTGCTGATCAGGATGTTCAGCTTGCCGATCAGGATCTTCACGCCGATCTTATTAGATATTGATCTGAACTTGATTCTGTTTCGAGTTTTTGAGACCTAATCTGATAAGGACTGACCCCATGACCAATCGCTATATAAAGGGAGTAAGTCTCATGACTTACTCAGATCAATTGAGAGATTAAGAGTGATACTCTTCTAGTGAGTATCTGAAAACTCCCTGAGAGCTTTTGTTCATAAATCACGAACACTAGCTTTGGGTTCTCTCGATTGGTTGGAAGGAGAGTCACCGGTGGAAGAGCTATACATGTGAGCCCACACTCACTCCGATCGTGGATAGAGAATAGCAAAGAAGACCAGTTGGTTGAGGCTTTTCTGGAACATTACTTCTCTTCACATGTTGGGGAGGTTCTTCGGCACACAGAGGTTAGTAAGATCTGTTTAATTTATACATATAACATGTCAAACTTGTGTTTTTGGAAAAATACTCTGATGTTAAAATTTTTAAAATTCCCAATGTGCACCTCGAATTGTTTTTTCTAACAATTGGTATCAGAGACATAGGTTTTTACAAAAATTTACGAGTTTGTGATCATACTATATGTATAAATTTTGTGATCTTAATCTCTCCTATACTTGAATTTAATTTTATAGAGAGTTGGCACCCTAGGTTATTATATAATTATATATTGTCATGGATTATATCGTGAATGTTCATTAATTATGGTTGATTAAATTGTTATTTAATTATTTATTAATTAATTAATTTATACCGGTTATGGTTCCTTAGAGGTTAGAATATATATCTAGGTTTTTCATGTAATTAGATGGTGGACTATCATCTCCATCTAGAAATTGTTATTGAATTTTAATTTTGTGAGAATTTTGTAATTAAATAATTATTCGAAGAAGACGGAACTGCAAAGCAGATCTAAAAGATGGATGATGGCGCACCTAGGTATTTCCTGAGTCTCTAATTTTATGTTTTTAAATTATTGAAAATAAAATTGATGAATTGCATTAAAATTGTATTCTTTGGAATGGAGATTTCTGCTCTGTCGGCATGCCGAACATCACAGTTTGGTAGGCTGATGGTCACAGATCGACAGGCCAGATGTACGGTTCTGTAGGCCGTCAGTGGGGTAGGAATCAGCTGGCTCTATCGGCAGGCCAATCTTTTCGATTGGTAGGCCGATGAAGCATGATCGACAGGCCTATACCCAGATCAGCCTGCTGATTGAGAGTTGGAAAATTTTCAAAAGAGGTACAATTTTTGAGGTGCAGTTTTAATTTTTTTTTTGAGATGATTCCAAGAAACATTAAATTTGGATATGACTGGAAATATGAAGTATTTGATTCATACGAGATTAAAGACTTGAAGATGGGAATTACGTAAAGAAGGATACAACTTGAGGATTCAAGGATGAAGAATCGATATATGTCTCGATTATTCTCTTGTAATCTTAGTTTTCTATTCTCTAGGGTAAAACCATAATATTACGGTTATTATTATTTTGCTTGTAGCTTTGCTTGATTGCTTTGCTTGTCTGCATTATAATATGATTTGCCATGTATATTGATAACATGTCATATAGAATAGGAAGTGCCGCTCATATTAAAATTATTCATGCATAATTTTAAAATAAAACCTTGATTTCAAAAGATTGAGTGGGAGAAGGTTTTCGAAGAGAAAACCTAAGGCCTCTATCGTTGGTCTATAGGAAGAACATGGTGGTCCTGACCCCTAGGAAGGGATTTCTATCATGTACTAGATTGGATCTCTGAGAAGATAAGGTATTTTAGCATGATTTATGGTTGCACACCCCTAGGTGATAATTATAAACCATGGATAAAATATTGAAACGATGGTTATACACTCACGTTAATTTTATTATTAACCTCCCCTAGGTGCTCTGTTAATAAAATTAATGGCCAAATAAACGATTATTAATATATGTTGGATCATACGAGTCCTGGATGGCATATATTAATCAAGAGGGGATCTGTGTTCCTGATTGAATTTGGCATGACTCCCCTAGGAGCTTGTTGAATTCTGAGTTAGGAATTATCATTGTAAGGTTGTGATATTTTCAATGTTTTGACACATAAACACATTTGTATGATGGTACATGATTGTGTTATCTTACTAAATTATTATAATATGTTTGCTTATGTTTGGTATATGATTCTTTATTTTAGATTAAAAATGTCTAAAAATGCTTTATCATCGATCCTTGACAAAAACCTATTAACTGGTGAGAATTACAATGATTGGAAATGGAACCTGGATATCGTCCTATCCTTTGAGAAACTAAAATATGTTTTGATAACCCCTTGTCCTCCCGAGCCTATAGAAGACTCATCTAATGAGCAATTCTAAGCGTATGACTGCTGGAAAGATGCTAATGATCAGGCCCGCTGCTATGTTATGGCTAGCATGAACAACGTGCTGCAGGCTCAACATCAGGATTATAGACTACAAAACAGATCTTGGATAATCTTGAGGATATGTTTGGAGGCCAAGCCATAACAAAGTGGCAAAGGGCACTTCAGAAACTCTGTAAAGGAGCACATGATGTTGGTCATGGGTTACCTGGTTGAGGCTTAAACCAATGGAGCCGACATCGATGCTAAAACTCAGATGACTATGGTCTTTGAGACTCTGTCTAAGGAATTTATTCCATTTAAAGCTACATTTAATTTAAGAAATAGACAGGATATGACCTTAACAGAACTAATGAAACAGTTACAGGAGTTTGAACTACTGATCAGGGAGTCTCCTGCGGGTGGTGAGGCCAACATGGTAGCTGCTTCTAGTTCCAACCCCAACTTTGGGAATGGAAAGAAGCAACGGGCCAAGAACGGGAAGTCTTCTGTTCCTGCTAACACCAAGAGCAAGAAGAAGAAGAAGAAGAACCCAAAGAAGCTTAAGCGCTTCTTCAGTGGTAAAGTTAGGCATATAAAGAAACATTGCAAGGACTTCCTTTCCAAAGGTGGTAGGTGTGATCTTCTGTATTTAAAAACTTGTTTGGTTGAGGAATCCAGTGACATTTGAGTCATAGATTCTGGTGCAACTAATCATGTTTGTGTTTCTCTATAGGGGTTCAAAGAAACAAGAAGTCTATTGCATTAAGACTTCACGCTTCGGATGGGTGATGTATCCTTGGTCTCAACGGAAGCAGTGGGAGACGTCCATCTTTACTTTGATAACTATAGGAATTTATTTTTGCAAGATTGTTTTTATGTTCCAAAATTTAAAAGGAATTTAATTTCTGTATCTTGTTTATTTAAAGACTCCTACTTGGTATCTTTTAATGAAAAAGTGGTGATTCGTAAAAATAAATCTTTTATCTGTTCTAGATGGATGCAAAATAATCTATATTTTATCAAACTTAAGATGGACTTATTGCTTAATGCTGAGATGAATGATAATAACTCTAAAAGACTTAAAACTTCTCACTCTAATAAGACTTATCTTTAGCATTTGCGCATTGGTCACATTAACCTGAATAAGATTCAAAGGTTGGTAAGGGATGGACCTTTAAGTCACTTAAAGGTGGAATCTATACCTCAATGTGAATCTTGTTTGGAGGATAAAATGACCAAAAGACCATACAGGTCTAAAGGCAATAGGGCCGAACGGGTTCTAAAACTTGTGCATAGTGATGTTTGCGGACCGATGAACATCCGGGCACGAGGAGGGTACTAGTACTTCGTCACTTTTATTGGCGATTACTCAAGATATGGGTATGTGTGCCTGATGCACCACAAAAGTGAAAATTTTTACAAGTTCAAGGAGTTTCAGGCTGAAATGGAAAAGCAATTAGGTAGACCCATAAAGGCACTTCTATCCGATTGAGGTGGAGAATACCTTTCTGATGAGTTCTTGGGACACTTGTTAGAGAATGGGATTTTATCCCATTTGACTGCGCCAGGCACTCCGCAGCAGAATGGCGTAGCGGAGAGAAGAAATAGGACTTTGTTAGACATGGTCAGGTGCATGATGAGTTATTCATCATTACCTTTATCCTTTTGGGGATATGCACTACAAACTACATGTATCTTTTGAACAATGTGCCTTCAAAATCGGTCCTTAAAACTCCTCGCGAGTTGTGGACAAGAAGGAAGACATCCTTAAACCATATTCGCATATGGGGATATCCGGCTCATATCCTGTTTAAGGATCTAAATAAGTTGGAAATACGTTCAAAAGTTTACGTGTTTGTAGGATATCCAAAAGGGAGTAAAGGGGTTATTTTTATAACTCGAAGGAAAATAAAGTCGTGGTTTTTGCTAATGCAACTTTCCTTGAGGAGAGTTACATAGAAGACTTTAAACCTCAAAGCAAAGTGATGCTTGAGGAGTTAAGGAGTGATTAGATTACTCTGGAGGTTCCGAATGAAACCGTTCCAATCAGTGTAGAAAAACTAAACAAACTTGAACAACAATCTCAGGGGCTTCGGCGTAGTGGGAGGATCGGGCGTCAACCTGAAAGGTATATGTTCAATGGGGAGGTCTTCTTGGCTGAACCGGATGAACATGATAGGGATCCTTATACTTACGCAGAAGCTATGGAGGATGTTGATTCAAAACTCTAGACAGAGGCCATGAACGTAGAGATGAAGTCTATGGAGACTAATCAGATCTGGGAGCTTGTGGATCTTCCTGAAGGGGTAAAACCCATAGGGTGTAAGTGGATCTACAAGAGGAAAAGAGGAGTGGATGGAAAGGTCAAAACCTTTAAGGCTAGACTGGTAGCTAAGGGTTATACGCAAAAGGAAGGGATCGATTATGAGGAAACCTTTTTGCCTGTAGCCATGCTTAAGTCTATTTGGATTCTCTTATCCATAGCTGCCGCTCTCGACTATGAGATTTGACAGATGGATGTCAAGACGGCTTTTCTAAATGGCTATCTTAATGAGTCCATTTATATGGAACAGCCAGACGGGTTCAACGTCACGGGTCAAGAGGGTAAGGTTTGTAAGCTGCTAAAGTCAATTTATGGACTTAAGCAGGCTTCTCGTTCTTGGAACATAAGATTTAATCAAGTGATCAAGACTTATGGGTTCTCACAAAATGTGGATGAACCATGTGTTTACAAACACATTAAGGATGGGAAGGTGGATTTTCTACTGCTCTATGTAGATGACATTCTACTAATTGGCAATGACATTGGGGCATTGTCATCTGTCAAATTATGGTTGACCAAGCAGTTTGACATGAAGGACTTGGGTGAGGCTAATTTTGTTCTCGGTATCCAGATCTTTTAGGATAGGAAGAACAAAATGATAACTTTGTCACAGGCTGGCTACATAGATAAAATTCTCAGGAGGTTTGCAATGTAGGATTCCAAGAAAGGTGGGCAACCATCTAGGTCTGGAATTACTCTTTCTAAGAAAGACTCCCCAAAGTCTTATGAAGAAAGAGAATACATGAAGAAGGTGCCTTATGCTTGGGAAGTGGGTAGTCTCATGTATGCCATGCTTTACACACGACCGGATATAAGTTATGCGGTCGAGGTTGTAAGTTGATTTCAGGCAGATCCAGGACCGAACCACTGGGTTGCGGTAAAGTATATTCGGGTGAGGACCGGACTCCTCTAGGATATACTGACTCAGATTTTCAATCCTGTTTCGATTCTAGGAAATTGACTTCTAGGTTTGTGTTTACTTTAGGTGACGGTGCCATCAGTTGGAGAAGTGCAAAGCAAGATTGCACTTTGGATTCAATGATGGAGGCCGAGTATGTGGCAGCTAGTGATGTTTTGAAGAAGCAGTGTGGCTCCACAAGTTCCTTGGGGTTCTTGAGGTTGTTCATGGTATGGACAAGGCGGTATCACTGTACTGTGATAACAGTGAGGTGATAGCTAATGCTAAGGAACCAAGATTTCACAACAAGAGTAAGCATATTGATCGGAAGTATCATGAGATAAAGGACTTCGTTGAGGGCGGGCATGTCACGGTGTGCAAGATTGCGTCAGAGGACAATTTAGCTGATCCATTTACAAAGACACTTATTGGGAAAGTCTTCGAGAGGCATGTGGAAGCTATGGGGATGTGAGATTTTCTATATTTACTCACTTAGTGCAAGTGGGAGATTGTTAGATATGTATGCCCTAAGGAGTAAAAATGTAATACGTTTTTGGAGACATTTTTATCAATAAAGAATTTATTCATTTACATATACAAAATCTTGTCCACTTTACGTTCATATTTGTTGAATGTATGTTAAGCAAACAGTAGTCTGAGACTGTCAGTTTAAACCTTTAAGAATTGGGCATATGATGGACTGATTATGCGAAAGACACGATTTTTAAGGTGACGGTCTAAAACATGTGATCCATAATCGAGAGAATAAAGTTGGGCACTTTATTCATGCAAAGATTGTTATGTTGTCTATATCCCTATTGGGAGATAGTTTGTCTTGACCATTGGAGTTGGACTCCGTGAATAGAAACATTGGTACATTGTCATAGGTGACGATGTGTTGGATCGGGACACAAAGTGAATTCGTTTGGATTAATAATTCTGTCTTGGCAAATGGATTCACTTTAGACAATCATTTGTGTTGTATCTTAATCCAGAGATGGATGGTGGGCCCGTTGGCTCGACTTGTGTCTTTTGATGTACCAAAGGGTGACTCCC
Source organism: Artocarpus heterophyllus (assembly GCA_025403435.1). NCBI lineage: Eukaryota > Viridiplantae > Streptophyta > Magnoliopsida > Rosales > Moraceae > Artocarpus > Artocarpus heterophyllus. The sequence continues at coordinate 28,018,987 of CM046345.1, read as the reverse complement.
ACATCTCAATAGTGGTATGCATGCCGGTATATTGGAGGTATGACTCTTGGTGGCGTAGACTTGTTATTCATAGATATGGAATCTATAGCTCCTCTTTAGGAGTAATGATATCCTCTTATATGCGTTATCCTATAATTGAAAAACTGGAGCGCTCAACCATTTGGATACATAAGTGTAACCGAATGGTATACTATCTTTGCATGGTAATTTTTCTAATGGTGAGATAATGGAATGTAAGATAAAAATAATCGGGAAGGTAAGACAGAACTTGTCCTTAAGCCGATTATGGATTATCATATAGGGATACGATACACTTATGATATGTCATGGAGACTTAGCTATACGGGCTTCGTAATTCTATAAAGTTCGAGAGTGCAGCTCCAAGCTTTTAGTGGAGTAGCGTTAGAGTTGATAATTGTGAAATGTATATCTGGGATATTGGGTTTCATAATTATCGTGAGCTTGAACTTTATAGGCCCATTTTGGTCTCCTTTACTAGCTCACAAAATTCTGTAACAAAACGGCATGCTTTTTCAATAATTGGTGACTTATGTCGTATTTATCGGATTGGTTTAAAATTTAAAAGAATCAAATAATTCATGTCTGTTTATTGGTTGAATTAATTTTATAATAAAATTAATTTAAGATAAACTTGTTGAATTATTGAGATCGGATAATTCTTGTCTGTTTATCAGTTGATTTAATTGGATAAATTAAATCAAGATAAACTTGTAGAATTATTGTGAATTGATTTATTTTCTTAGAGATTATCTTGATAAAGTTTGTTTTGATCAAATAACTTCTCTATTGGGTTATTTGAATCAAAACTGAGACTTTATCCTATAGAATCTCGGGTGGAAAATAAAATATTCGCGGAGATATTTACGCGGCAGTTCGGACTGCCGATGGGGCCTGTTCGGCCTGCCAATCAGCGAGAGATAACATTACGCGTTTTTACATAGACCTTATCAGATATTGATCCGAACTTGATTTTGTTTCGAGTTTTTGAGACCTAATCTGATAAGGACTAACCCCAGGACCAATCGCTATATAAAGGGAGTAAGTCTCGTGAGTTACTCAGATCAATTGAGAGATTAAGAGTGATACTCTTTTGGTGAGCATCTGAAAACTCCCTGAGAGCTTTTGTTCACAAATCACGAACATTAGCTTTGGCTCCTCTCGATTGGTTGGAAGGAGAGTCACCAGTGGAAGAGCTGTACGTGTGAGCCGACACTCACTCCGATCGTGGATAGAGAATAGCAAAGAAGACCAGTTGGTTGAGGCTCTTCTAGAATGTTACTTCTCTTCACAGGTTGCGGATGTTTTCAGCACACAAAGGTTAGTAAGATCTGTTTAATTTATGCATATACCATTCGGTTACACCTATGTCTCTAAATGGTTGAGCGCTCCAGGTTTCCAATTACAGGATAACGCATATAAGAAGATATCACTACTTCTAAAGCGGAGCTATGGATTCCATATCTATGAATAACAGGTTTACGCTATCCAAAGTTATGCCTCCAACATACCGGCATGCATACCACTGTTAAGATGTGGGTGTCACCCTTTGGTACATCAAATACACAAGTCAAGACAACGGGCCCACTATTCATCTCAGGATTGAGATACAATATAAATGATTGTCTAAAGTGAATCGATTTGCCAAGACAAAATTATTAATCCAAATTAATTTACTTTATGTCTCAATCCAACATATCGTCACCTATGACAACGTGCCAATGTTCTATTCATGGAGTCCACCTCCGATGGTCAAGAAAAACCACCCCCCAATAGGGATATAGACAACATAACAATCTTTACATGAATAAAGCGCCCAACTTTATTCCCTTGATTGCGGATCTTGTGATTTAGACAATCTCCTTAAGAATCATGTCTTTCGCATAATCAGTCCATCATATGCCCAATTCTTAAGGTTTAGACTGACAGTCTTAGACTATTGTTTGCTTATCATACATTCAACAAATATAAACGTAAAGAGGACTAGCTTTGGTATACAAACAATAAATAAATTCTTTATTGATAAAAATGTCTCCAAAAACTTATTATATTTGTACTCCTTAAGGCATACATGTCTAACAATATCATAATACGTCATATCCCTATAAGATATTCATAATCGGCTTAAGGATAAATTTTGGCTTATCTTCTCGATTATTTTTATCTTACGTTTCGTTATCTCACCATTGGAAAACTTACCATCCAAGAACAGTATACCATTCTGTTACACCTATGCATTTAAATGGTTGAGCGTACCAGTTTTTCAATTATAAGATGATGTATATAAGAGAATATCACTGACTCCACCAATGGAGCTATGGATGCTATATCTATAAATAACAAGTCTATGCTATTAAGAATCATGTCTCCAACATATTGGTATGCGCACCATCACAAAGTCAAGATGTCACCCTTCGGCACATCGAAAGACATAAGTCAAAATAAGGGGCCCATTAGTCATTTTAGGATTAAGATACAACACATATGATTATATAAAGTGAATTGATTTGTACAAATGGAATTATTAATCCAAATCAATTCTACTTTATGTCCCGATCTAATACATCGCCACTTATGACAGTGTACCAATGTTTCTACTCACGGAGTCCAACTCCGATAGCCAAGACAAACCATATCCCATCTGTCAAATCTCGTAGTCAAGAGCGGCAACTATGGATAAGAGAATGCGAATGGACTTAAGCATGGCTATAGGCGAAATAGTTTCCTCGTAATCGATTACTTCCTTTTATGTGTATCCCTTAGCTACCAATCTAGCCTTATAGGTTTTGAATTTTCCATATGCTCCTCTCTTTCTCTTATAGATCCACTTACACTCTATGGGTTTTACACCTTCAAAAAGATCTACAAGTTCCCAAACCCGATTAGTCTTCATAGACTTTATCTCAATGTTCATGGCTTCTGTCCAGAGTTTTGAATCAATATCCTCTATAGCCTCTTCGTAAGTATAAGGATCCTTGTCAAGTTCATTTGGTTCAGTCAAAAAGACCTCACCATTGAACATATATCTCTCAGGTTGACGTCGATCCTTTCACTACGCTGAAGCCCCTTACGTTGTTGTTCAATTGGTTTTTCTACATTGATTGGATTGGTTTCCACTAGAACCCTCGAAGCGATTAAATCACTCACCAAATCCTCGAGTGCCACTTTACTTCGAGACTTAAAGTTGTTCATGTAACTTTTCTTAAGGAAAGTTGCATTTGTTGAAACCATGACTCTGTTTTCCTTTAAGTTATAGAAGTAACCCCCTTTAGTCCCTTTTAGATATCCTACAAACATACAAACTTTCAAACGTGCTTCCAACTTATTCGCTTCCTTATAAAGGACATGAGTGGGACATCCCCATATGCAAATATGGTTTAAGGATGTCTTCTTCCATGTCCACAACTCATGAGGAGTTTTAGGAACCTATTTTGAAGGCACATTGTTTAAGAGATAACATGTGGTTTGTAGTGCATATCCCTAAAAGGATAAAGGCAAGGATGAATAACTCATCATGGACCTCACCATGTCCAACAAAGTCCTATTCCTTCCCTCAGCTATGCTAGTCTGTAGTGCCCGATACAGTCAAATAGGATTAAATCCCATTCTCTAATAAGTGCCCAAGAACTCATTGGAGAGATATTTACCACCTCGATCAGATCGAAGTGCTTTTATGGGTTTACCTAATTGCTTTTTTGCTTCAGGCCGAAACTCTCCAAACTTGTCAAAAGTTTCACTTTTATGATGCATTAGGTAGACATACCAATACTTTAAGTAATCATTAACAAAAGTGATGAAATACTCATACCCTCATCTTGCTCGGATGTTCACAGGACTACAAACATCACTATACATAAGTTCATAACCCCTTTGGCCCTATTACCCTTAGACCTGAATGGTCTTTTGATCATTGTGCCTTCCAAACAAGATTTATATTGTGGTATAAATTCCATCTTTAAGTGACTTAAAGGTCCATCCCTTACCATCCTTTGAATCCTATTTAGGCTAACATGACCTAATCGCAAATGCAAAAGATAGGTCTTGTTAGAGTGAGAAGTCCTAAGTCTTTTAGAGTTATTATCATTAACCTCAGTGATAAAATATAGATTGTTTTGCATCCATCCATCACAGATATAAGATTTATTTTTACGAATCACCACTTTATTATTAAAAGAAACTGAATAAGAGTCTTTAAATAAACAAGCTACAGATATTAAATTCCTTTTAAGTCTAGGAAAATAAAAACAATCTCCCAAAACTAAAAACCTATAATTATCAAAATAAAGATGGATGTCTCCCACTGCTTTAGCTAACATCAAGGATCCTTCTCCCATCCAAAGCATAAAGTCTTCATGTAGCAGACTTCTCATTTCTTTGAACCCCTACAGAGAAACATTAACATGATTAGTTGCTCTAAAATCTATGACCTAAGTATCACTTGATTCCTTAACTAAACAAGTTTCAATAACTGAAATATCACACCTATCTCCTCGAGTAAGGAAGTCCATGCAATTCTTCTTGATGTACTTGATCTTCTCATAGAAAAAGCACTTTAGCTTCTTTGGCTTCTTCTTTTTCTTCTTATTCTTGCCGTTTGTACGAATAGAAGACTCCCCATTCTTAGCCTTTTGCTTCCTTCCATTCTCAGGGTTAGGATTGGAACCAGATGCAGCCGCCAAGTTGGCCTCGCCATCGGCAGGATTTTCCCTGATCAGATTTTCAAGCTCCTGCAACTGTTTCATTAACTCCATTAAGGTCGCATCCTATCTATTGCTTAAATTGTATGAAGCTCTAAATGGAATAAACTCCTTTGACAGAGGCTGAAAAACCATAGTCATTTGTGACACAACATCAATATTAGGTAACCTAGGACCAACATCATATGCTCCTTCACAGATGTCCCTGGTCTTTGTTTGCAATTCAAAAGTTTAAGAAGCGCCCCTTGCCGTTTTGTTATGGCTTGGGCTCCAACCATGTCTTCAAGATTATCCAAGAACTACTTTGTAGTTTCATAATCCTCATGTTGAGCCTGCAGTATGTTATTCATACTAGCCATAGCATAACACCGGGCTTGATCATTAACATCTTTCTAGCGATCATACACTTAGATTTGCTCATTAGTGGATTCCCCAGTAAGTTCGAGGGGACATGCCAAATTTAGGTTCCTTCACTTGTCAATTAGTTGGTTTTTATCGAGTATCAAAGATAAAGCGTTTTTAGATATTTTAGTCTATAATAAAGAATCATATACCAAACATAAGCAAACATACCATGATAGTTTATTAAGATAACACAATTAAGTAAGCATACAATTATGTTTTCATGTCAAAAACTTGAAAATGTCACAACCTTACAACAATAATTCCTAACTCAGAATTCAACAAGCTGCTTAGGGGAGACTCGCCAAATTCAATTATGAACATGGATCCCTTCCAATTAATATATGCCATCCAGGGTCTCTCTGATCCAACATATATTAATAATCATTTTCTTTGGCCATTAAGTTTATTAGCAGAGCTCCTAAGGGAGGTTAGTAATAAAATTAACTTGACTGTATAACCATTGTTTCAACTATTTTATCCATGATCTATAATTGCCACCTAGGGGTGTGTAACGATAGATCATGCTAAAATAAACTTTCCTTTTGAAGATCCAACTAGGTATATGAGGAAATCCCTTCCTAGGGGTCAGGACCATCATGTGCTACCTATGGACCAATGATGGAGGCCTTAGGTCCTCTCTTCGAAAACCTTCTCCCACTAGATCTTTTGAAAAGAAAAAAACAAAGTTTTATTTTGAAACATTCATGAACAATTTTTAAAGAGCGGTACTCCCTATTCTATATGACATGTTATCAACATACATGGCAAATCATATTATAATGCAAACAAGAAAAGCAATCATGCAAAGCCACAAGCAAAATAATAATAAACAACTATAATATTATGGTTCCACCCTAGAGAAAAGAAAATAAAGATTATAAGAGATCAATCGTAACATATTATCGATTCTTCATCCTTGAATCTTGAAGTTGTATTTGTCTTTATGTAGCATCTATCTTTAAGTCTTCAGTCCTACATAGATCAAATACTTCACTTTTCTGGTCATCACAAAATTTCATGTTTCTCAAAAGCGTCTCAAAAATAAAATCAAAACTACACCAAAAAACACACCTTGTCTAAAAAGCTACAACTCTCTATCGGCATGTCGATTGTGTGATTGGCCTGTCGTTCATAAGCCATCAGCCTACCGAATTTGGCAATTCAGCCTACCGTTAAAGCTGGCTGAAATTTGCCCTATGGACGGCCTTTCGAATTGGAGGTTTGGCTTGCCGGTCTACGACCATCGGCCTACCGATCCTGAAGGTTCGGCCTGCCGACTGAGCAAAACTCATGTTTTTCTAGAAGATGGTTTTTTACGTAGTTTTTCAAACTTATTTTCATCAATTCAAAAAACATAAAAATTTAGACACTCAAGTAAAATAGTGGAACCACTATCATTCATATTCTAGACCCATCTTCACTCCGAATGATTATTTAATTACAAAATTTTTACAAATTTAAAATTAAATGATAATTCGTAGACGATGATGATAGATTGCCATCTAATTACATGAAAAACCTAGATATACATTCTAACTTCTAAAGACCCTAACTAGAATAAATTAATTAATTAGTAAATATTAAATAATAATTTAATCAACCATAATTAATTAATAAACATTCACCATATAATTTCATGACAACATATAAATATATAGAAACCCTAGAGTGTTAGTTCTCTAAAAAATTAAATTCAAGCATAGGAGAGATCAAGATCATATAATTTATATGTATAGCATGATCACAAACTCGTAAATTTACATAGAAACCTAGCTCTGATACGAATTGTTAGAAAAACGAGTACGCAATGGAATTTTAAAAATTTTAAATCAAAGTATTTTCTAAAACATAAGTTTAACATGCTATATAAATAAATTATCTAGATCTTACTAACCTTTGCATGTCAAAAAGCTCTTGCAATATGTGAAGAGAAGAACGTTCTAGAAGAGCCTTAACCAACTAGTCTTCTTTGCTACTCTTTATCCATGATCAGAGTGTATGTGGGCACACATCGTTCAGCTCTTCCCCAATGACTCTCCTTCTAACCAATTGAGAAGACCTAGAGCCAAGGATTGTGATTGTGAATAATAGCCCTCAGGAAATTTCAAAGTCTCTAACACTATAGTACTCACTCTTAACTTTTCAACTGATCTAAAAAACTCAAAAACTCACTCCTTATGTATAGAGGCTAAACCCAAGTTTGGTCATTATCAGAGAAGGCCTCAAAAATTCGAATCTAGATCAACTTGTAATAAAATTGCATCAAAAACACATGATCAAATTATCGTTAGATCGACAGGCTGAACTAACGGATTGGCCTGCCAAACTAGCTCCATCGATAGATTGAACTAATCGATCGACCTACCAAATTTAAAATAATATGATCCTTGAGAAACTTTTATTTTCCACCTTAGATTCTTTGGATAGAGCCTTAGTTTCAATTCAAATAACCAATAAAGAAGTAATCTAATTAAAACAATCATATCTAAATAATATCTAGGAAAATAAATATTCCCGATAATTCAAAAAGTTTATTTTAAATTAATTTACAAAATTAATTCAATCGATAAACAGACATGAATTATTTGAACCTATTGATTTTCAGCCAATCTAATAATTTAACATAAGTCATAAATTTATTGGAAAAGCACATCGTATCATCATAGGATTTATTATGAGCTAGCAAAGGAGACCTGATGGACCTATATAGTTCAAGCTCTGATAATTATAAAAATATAGTATCCTAGATACATATTTTATAATTATTAGCTCAAGCACTACTCCACTAAAAACTTAGAGCTGCACTCTTGAACTATATAAAAATACAAAATATAATATTATATTTTGTTTGAGCTTAAATTTCTTTCATGACATGAATCTATTTTTAATCTAACACTCCTTGAACATACGCCCATCCTTGTCCTCTATCCTAGTCAACCTATATCTTATTCTTATCTGCAACATGATAAAAACTAAGAAAGCATAAGCTTAGTAAGTATACATTCCTATTGCACAACATAAAGTATTTCATAAAAAGCATTACATAACATCGTAATCATAATCATAATAGTGCACGAGGCACAGGTTTATATAGTACATATATTGTCATTTATACTTCAATATTTAAACATTATTCATTTTATCTTTACGGGCCTAAGTGTTGTACTATAAACATAAACATAGTTGTATGAAAGGATTAAGGTTGCTAATCCTAAACCAAACAAACAAGTCCACCTTGTGGGACAGTTCACCTAGTAGGACAAACATAAACATAGGGTGTATAACACTTAAGTGATACATATATATAGATATACATTTAACTTACCTTATCATTGAAACATCTATTAAACCTTCTTGTTGCAACAAGAGTTTTCATGAGAAGAGAATATGAATAAACAAAATAAAAATTATCATAAAACATATTCACAAAACTTTTTTCATAAACTTTGATTATGTTGTAGGTGAGAATGTACTTACTTGACTTGCTTGATTACTAAACCTGAGATCGGGTGGTGTTGCCGTTGTTTTTGGTATGCTCGCTTTTTAGAGTGTTCATGTCAATCATTCATATAATATATGAAATTAATATTCCTATTTATGATATCATTTAATACCATAGTATTATACATCATTCTTAACGAAACAAAGTATCTTTGAGTCACAAATATGCACTTAGAGTCTAGAAACATAACAACAGAAACTTGACCTTTAATAACTTAGAGAAATTAATCTCAACTTATAAACATGAATAAAGTCTAAAACTTATTCTATGCCTAGCTAAGATATAAAAACATCACGCAAATTTTCTTTTCTTGAAAAATATTAATCCAAAGTACCTTTTTTCCAATTTCCAAAACATTCAAGTGAATCTACCAGTTACAAAAACTGACTGACCTTTTAGGATTCATAACCTTATATATTTTAATTCACATTCAATTAGAGCTTGAAAATTTACAAGAAATAAAGTTAGCACATATATATAACTCTTAGATTTTTCTTTAGCCATAAAAATTTCATTTGATAATTTAAATAAATTGCATAATCAATGCTACAAAATTTACCAGCAAAGCTCAGGCAATCAGTAGTCCTAATTAAAAATCATGGATTAAATCAATTATGCTATAAAATAATTTATAAAACTTATTCACATAATAAACACATAAAAGCATAACATATTCAAAATTTAGCTCCAAATAAATTCAGAATAATTCAAAACACATGTTCGAATTCAGAGTTAATATTAAAATCAAACATACTAAACAGCAAACACTTTTCATTTAAATATTTTTTTAAAATTAAATATGCATGATATGCTTTTGGAATTTTTATATGATATGATTAACATATAAACAAATGATAGGAAACTAATAAATCATGTAAAAAAACATTTAAAAGTATGATTTATTATCTCATGAATTATGTAGAGTATATTAAGTAGACATTCATAAACACTGAGTACTTGGAAATCAATGAATTTTATCTTGAAAATTAATAAAGATATTAAGTTGAAAATTTACAGACACTTATTGAACATGTCAAAAATGATTCATAATATTTTATAGAATCAAAAGATGCCTTTTAGACTCTACAACATACAAATACAATGCTGCCAGCAAATAAAATTTTGGGAGCTGTATTTGATTGAAAGCTCATAACATTTAACATATATTGAAAGAAAATTTAAACAAATACATATACACATCATATCAAAAAATCACAGCAAAATAAAAACATTTGTATTCGAAATAGTATCGGTAATCTTACCGAATAACCAAAAACCTTAAAATTTTTCATATCACATTCCAATAACAATTGTTATGTTAAATTTGTACCAAACTCATACAACCCTAAAAATAAATATAACATGAACGTCATAAAATTAAACATTCTCAAAATTAAAATAATCATGTTTGTGACATCTCATAAAAATTCAACAATTGAAACCAAAACCACGTATTCTAATTTAACAACATACCCAAAATTTCAAACCCTAATTAAACCAAACACTCATAACTATAGATACACTCATTAATAAAACTAAAACATCATACATATAGATAAATTCATATATTGTGTTCTTGGATTCTTTGACAGAGAAAATCTTGAAGAAAACAAAATTCCAAACTAATGGTGTGTGAGGTTTAGGGGAGAAAAAAGAGCATAAAAGCATAAAGGAAGATAAGAAAAGATGGAGGCAAGAAAAAAGGATTAGAATAATATGTGTGCTTGAAGTCACATATTCATAAGCATAAATACCATTAGTCTTAGTTTAATAGGTTTCCGCTTCTTTTTTCTTCTTTTTTTTTCCTTCACGTAAACTCCCATACATATATATATGTACAACTTTTTGTCTTTCCTAATTAAACTATTAAATCCTAATATAATATAATATAATACAAAGTTATTTATATACAACAATAATGTTTGCTCCCATGACCCAAAAAAATATTAATTTACACATTATTCTTTTGGACATTTTATATTATCGAGTTTCTTAAAAACATATAAAAATGCTATACATGTAATTATCTGTTAGACATGTATACTCTAAAGAGTTAAAATGTAATGTGTTTTTGAATACATTTTTATCAACAAATAGTTTATTTATTATTTATGTACCAAATTGCTATCATCTTTGTGATTATATTTGTTTAATGTATGTTAAGCAAATAATAGTCTTAGACTGTTAGTCTAAACCTTTAAGAATTAGGCATATGATGAATAGATTATGCGAAAGACACGATTCTTAAGGTGACGGTCTAAATCATAAGATCTACAATCGAGGGAATAAAGTTAGGCACTTTATTCATGCAAAGATTGTTATGTTGTCTATATTCCTAATGGGAGATGGTTTGTCTTGGCCATCGAAGGAGGACTTCGCAAATAGAAATATTGGTGCATTGTCATGGGTGACGATGTATTGGATTGGGACATAAAGTGAATTGATTTGGACTAATAATTCTGTCTCAGCAAATCAATTCACTTTAGAGAATCATTTGTATTGTATCTTAATCTAGAGATGAATAGTGGGCCCCATTGTCTTGACTTATGTCTTTTGATGTACTAAAGGGTGACATTCACATTTTATGTTGGTACACATGCTGGTACGTTAGAGGCATGACTCTTGATAGCATAGACCTGTTATTCATAGATATGGAATCCATAGCTCCTCTTCAGGAGTAGTTGATATCTTCTTATATGCGTTATCCTGTAATTAAAAAAACTGGAGCACTCAACCATTTGGATACATAGGTGTAACCAAATGGTATACTGTCTTTAGATGATAAGTTTTTCGATGGTGAGATAATGGAACATAAGATAAGATAGAATTTATCCTTAAGCCGATTATAGATAATTCTATAAGGATACGACACATTTGATATGTCATGGAGACTTGGTTATACGGGCTTCGTACTTTTGTATAGTTTGAGAGTGTAGCCCTAAGCTTTAGTGGAGTAACGTTAGAGTTGATAATTATGAAATCTATATCTAGGATATTGGGTTTTATAATTATTGGGAGCTTGAACTATACAGGTCCATCAGGTCCCCTTTGCTAGCTTATAAAATATTCTGTAACGATACGATGTGCTTTTTAATAATTGGTGACTTATGTCGAATTATCGGATTGGCTAAAAATATGATAGGATCAAATAATTCATGTCTATTTATCGGTTGAATTAATTTTGTGAAAATTAATTCAAGATAAACTTGTTGAATTATCATGATTAGATAATTCATGTCTATTTATTAGTTGGATTAATTTTGAATAAATTAATTCAATATAAACTTGCTAAATTATCAAGAATATTTATTTTCCTAGAGATTATCTACATATGACTCTTTTAATAAGATAACTTCTTTATTGGATTATTTGAATTAAAATTGAGGCTCTATCCTAAGAATCTTGGGTAGGAAATAAAGATTTGTAGGGATCATTTATGTAAGTTCCGCAAGCCGATCTTTAAGTTTGGCCTACCGATGGAGTAAGTTCGATAGGTCAATCTACTAGTTTGGTCTGTCGACCGAGCGATAAATAGATCACGTGCTTTCACGCAGATTTTATCTAATATTGGTTTTGATTCGAATTTTTGAGGTCTTATCTGATAAGGAATAATTCCTAGGCTCAACTTCTATAGATAGGGAGTGAGACTCATAACATATTGAGATCAATTGAGAAATTAAGAGTGAGACTCTACTGGTGAGACTCGAAAACTCCCTATGAGCTATTGTTCACACATTATGAACTATAGCTTTGAGTTTTCTCAATTTATTGGAAGGAGAGCCGCTTGGTGGAAGAGCTATATGAGTGTGCCCATACACACACTGATCATGGTTAGAGAATAGTAAAGAAGACTAGTTGATTGAAGCTCTTCTAAATATTACTTCTTTTCATAGATTGTAGAGCTTTTTGACAAACAAGGTTAGTAAGATTTGGTTAGTTTATGCACATAACGTGTCAAACTTGTATTTTGAAAAATACTCTAATATGAATTTTTTTTTAAATTTCACTACGTACTATTTTTCCAACATTATCATGACATCAAAAATGTTACAAAAATAAGAAAATATGTAATAAAATTCATGTCATCATCAGAATAAAATAAAGTGACTAGGTCTAGCCGGCCGGTGGAGCGTAATTGAGTCACGTAAATCAATGCAATCAGTAGGCTAGTTAGCATAAATCTTGTTACATGTTTTGAAGCTGGATTTGAGCTAGTTATTAATTTAGAAGCCCTATATACTTAGAATTGATGTTCTAATAGCAACTATAAATAGGATACTTGTTCCTATTGTTATTTAGATCACCAGAGAAATTTAGAAAATTTTTTAGAGAGAGAAACTCTACAACTCGTATAGGGCTATTGTTTAACATCATGAACAATAGCATTAGTCTTCTCTTATGGTTGGAAGGAGACATTACCAAGAGAAGAATCAAATGACATGTGCCCACTCATATTTTTATCGTGAAAAAGAGAATAGTGATGAAGTACAGTTGGTTAAGACTCTTTCGGTCACATTCTCAGATAGCGATTCATCTTTCTGTCAGAAGTGTGGTTTCCAGTCTGCTAAGAGGTACGAAGATCTTAGATTAGTTTATAGACATAGCATGTCTAACTTATTTTATAGAAAAAGCTTCTATTGATTTTTTTTTTTAAATTCTGTTGCATACTCATTTTTCGACATGTTATTCATAGACACAAAATCCATAGCTTTTTTATAGAGTTAGTAATATTCTTTTATTGACATTATCCTATATTTTTAGAGGGAGAAAGAGCTTTTCCTTGAAGGATTTCTTGAAAAGTTAGGAAGATTGAAAGCTTGGAGCTTGGCAACAACACTAGCTCCTCATTTCTTATTCTCTTTTTCTCTTCTTAGCTCTTGAACTTGTATTTTTCTTAATTTGAGCTTAAATATGGATATGATTCATGACTTGATTTTCGTTATAGATATGGAATTGTTGATGTCTAGCTAAACTTCTAAACCTAGAGGGTGTGATATAGCATGATATTGACTATGTTTTGAGGCTTTATTTGATTGTTGATTGAATTTCCTCTCAACCATTTGTGTTTCTTTATGCCTTATGTTCTAATTTATTTACCCAATATTTTAGAGATTTTAGATCCATGGATTTATTCTTAGGAAAGTCATTTTAACATATTAAGACTTGGAAAATAAAACCTATAGTTTATTGAGTTTGGAAGGCCATTACAATTTTGGTAATCACTAGAATAGGTTGTGCTTAACGAGTAGTTGACTAGTTGAGTTAATAAGGATATTAATTTGGTTAATTTTGCATATATTTTTCTTAGCACCCAATTAAGGGAATGAAATTAAAATCAAAAACTTAAGATTAATGGTTTGAATGAAATTTATTAATGAACAATTGAATTTAGATAAACATATTTAAGTCAAGTGAAATCAAAACCACCTATCCCATCACACCATCGAGTTAGCTTCAATCCTTTTCTCTAATTTGCAACTTACTTTTCTTATGTGAATTTAGTTGTAGTAATCGGTAAGCTTTCAGAAAATCAATCTTTGTGGGACAATGCTTTACTTTCACTTTATTATTGCGATCGTGTATACTTGTATGAGTCTTGACAAGTTTTCGGTGCCGTTTCTAGGGATTGTTGCTTTGTTTTGGTTAATATCGATACCAATTAGCTCTAAAATTAATTTGGATATGTTTATTTGAATTTATTTTATTTTTCATCTTTAATTTTTGTTTTTGAGTTTTTGTACGATGTATTTGGAGATGGTTGATTGACAAGTACTCTTGAGTTTATCTCAACAAGATTTGGAGCCTTTCATGATATTTGGTATCGATACAAGAACTTGCTCATCAATTTCCCAAATCATGACATTTCCAAAGAGGTTTAACTTCAAATCTTCTTGATGTCTTGAGCAGCATGGCAAGAAGTGTTGGAATAAAATATGAAGAGGTAGCAAAAAGAATAGATTGTTGACAAATCAAAAATTTTTGAAAACTTTATTCATTAAGAATAGCTATATAATTTTAATAAATAATAGAAAGCTTTGGAAATTTTTTCTAACCTTTTGAAGAGTATCAGGGTCTCCTAGCTTTCCTCTTTGACACCACGATCTTCCAAACCAAGCCTCCACACCAATGAAAAGACGAGTGGGTGTTAAACTGTAAGAATAAATTAACCTCATACATTTTTGAATCTGCTATGTATTCAACACATGAGATAGTAGACTTTTTTTTTTTTCAAAAAAGAACTCTCAATTTTTCTTTCTAAGTGTTCTGCAAAAGTTATGTGAATGATAGATTTCTAGAGATAACTGTTACCTCTACCTTTTTATATATGAGCAATTAGTTATTTTTCAATTAATTTTAAATTTAAAACAACGACCATATTAGATATATGGGGAAGGGATGTATTCTACATGATTCATATCCTTCTTTTTTTATTATTATTATTAAAACTGAATCACGTGGTGTGATTCTTTTAAATTATATATATATATTTAAAAATACTTTTACGTAAACGTACATCTACTTTTTTTTAATGTTTGTTTTCCATATATAATATATATATATAAGTTTATATATTTAAAACGTAAATGAAAAAACATTTACATAATCTATATATATAAAATAAAATCTAATATATGTATATATTAACATTCTAAAAATAAATCTCATTTATTTAAGAATAGATTTTAAATATAATCAATTCATTAATTAACTAATGCTCAATTAAATTGTGACAACATTTATCACATTATGCATCACAAAGATCATTTTTCTGTGTCACATTAATAATTCAAGTGTGAAGTTATTAATTTAGAATTCAATAATTCTAAATTAAATACGTATAATTCATTCTATGCATTTAATCTAATATAGTGTTATAGAGGTGACATTGGGGACTTATGAACCTATAAACTAAGCTCCAATAAATTTGACAATTAATTAAACTCTTTAATTAATGTGCCAAATTTATTAGTTTCAGTGTTACTCCACTAAAAACCTAAAAGTGAACTCTTGAGATTATAGTAAAATTACTCAAGAAAAATTAGCAAATAGTCAATTAATATAATCATTATATACAAGTTAGTCTTCCATAAATAGTTTATAATAAGAGCTAGGTTTAATTTTTGTTTACATCTCTTATTATATCTTTATCCTTGAGTTCCAATAATTCTCTAATAAACAGTTAATTCATATTTTTATCATGAACGAGCACTTATTTGTTCAAACCTCGAATTATCACTCAAGAGAACTATTTTTCTAACTTCCATAAGGAATGAATAGATTCCATATCTGTATAATATTATTCCCCGCCATTTATTACATTATATTTTCAAGATGCAAAGTTATGATCTATATTTAGACAAGTCTTACCATGTAAGTCAAAAAAACATAATGTTATAAATAAGAGTCTAATAAATACTCAGGATTAAGACTGTCAAATATATGATCATCATAGTAATACATTAGAATACTCTATTTATAACAGATGATTATTAGAGATTCATAATTTATCTGGTCCAGTCCTATATAATCTCATTATATAAAGTACCTCAAATCCAATGTCTCTACATTAATAGCCTAGATAAGACTATTTCATTCTAAATGAGATTGGACCATACTTGTAATAATTAATTAAAGATCCCAAACTTTAATTAATTATTACAGACTATTTAGATTATTATCTATAAATTTTATCCCTAAGCATATAATACTTATTTGCTAAACTTATAGTCACATAAATAATCATAGGATTTTCTTGATGTTTATAAATGTATTCATAATACATATAAGCAACCTAAATAGTTATAAATGTAACTTTATTTATTTGTTAACAATATATACAATGTCATTGCTTTTTAGGGCACCAAACCCAATAATCTGCCACTTGCCCTAAAGCAAGTGAGGCATGTCTCTCAGACCTAGGCCTTCTAAGTGTCCCTCGAAGCTCTTTGCAGGTAACATCTTGGTAAATGAGTCAGCAAGATTTTTATCGGTGCTATCTTCACAACTTCCACATCGCCTCGATGTACTATTTCTTTGATCATATAATATTTTCGCTCTATATGCTTTTCTCTTTTGTGGCTTCTGGGTTCTTTTGAATTTACCACTGCACCACTGTTATCACATACAGTATGAGTGGTTTATCCATGCCTAGAATGACTTCTAGATCATTTAAGAACTTACGGAGCCAAACAGCTTCTTTAGCTGCTTCACAAGCAGCCACATATTTAGCTTCCATAGTTGAATCAGCAATACAAGATTGTTTGATGCTTCTCCAAACTATGGCTCCACCACCAAAAGTAAACATGGTTCCAGATGTAGATTTACATATGTCTTTGTCTGATTGAATATCAAAATCAATGTATCTAATGGGAATCAAATTCTCACTAGAATATACCAGCATATAGTTTCTCATTCTTTTGAGATACTTGAAAATATGTTTAACCACTACCCAATGATCTAATCCTGGGTTAGATTGATATCGACAAACTATATCTACCACATAGCAAATGTCAGGTCTTGTATACAACATAGCATACATTAGACTTCCCATTGTTGATGCAAAGGGTACCCATCTCATGTATTCTTCCTCTTGAGGTGTCTTAGGACACTACTCTTTTGAAAGATAAACTCCATGACATGTAGATAAATTACCTTTCTTGGAGTTTTGCATCAAAAATCTGATAAGCACCTTATCGATATATGATGCCTGAGATAGCACCAATAGTTTGTTCTTGCGATCTCTTATGAGTTGGATTCCAAGAACATAGCTTGCTTCTCCAAATGAAATAGCTTGCTTCTCCCAAATCTTTCATTTGAAATTAGTTGGCGAGCCATTTCTTTACATTAGATAATACACCTACATCATTCCCAATGAGTAGGATATCATCTACATAGAGAACTAATAAGACCACCTTCTTATCTTTAATGTACTTGCATACACAAGGTTCGTTAATATTTTGATCGAAACCATAAGACTTGATCGCCTCATCAAATCTTAGGTTCCAAGATCTTGAAGCTTGCTTGAGTCCATAGATGGACCTCTTCAACTTGCAAACTTTTTGCTCTTAACCTTGGACTACAAACCCTTTTGGTTGCCCCATACAGATGCTTTCCTTAAGATAGCCATTCAAAAAGGCAGTATTGACATCCATTTGTCATATCTCATAATCAAGACATGCAGCAATGGATTAAAGAATCTGCATGGATTTAAGCATAGCTACAGGCGAGAAAGTTTCTTCATAGTCAACTCCCTCCTTTTGGGTATAACCCTTTGCCACAAACCTGGCTTTGAAAGTCTCAACTTTCCCATCCTCTTCTCTTTTCTTCTTGTAGATCCACTTACACCCTATGGGTTTTATCCCTTTAGGTAGGTCTACAAGTTTCGAGACTGAATTGGAGTACATGGACTCCATTTCAAGGTTCATAGCCTCTAGCAATTTCTCCTTTTTAGAATCTACCATTACATGACAATATGTCAATGGATCATCTTCACCATTATTAGAGATAGCAATATGTACTTCTCCAATTTCCCTATAGCAAGCAGGTGGTCTCACAACCCTCCCACTACGTCGAGGTGGTATGACATTCTGATCTGCAGATGTGGTCTCCTCATTTTGTCCTTCGACAACGGTTGTCAATTGCAGTCTGATCTGATTAAAAAGTAACTCTTCAAGTACAACTTTGCTACAAGGTTTATAGTTTGTCATTTAATGATTCTCAAGAAAAGTGGCATTTGTCGATGCAAATACCTTCTTTTCTTGCGGACTATAAAACAAACCTTCCCTCGTTCCCTTTTGGTATCCCACAAATAAGCATACTTCAGAACGTGGTTACAGCTTCCTAGTCTTTCCTTTTAGCACATGTGTTGGACACCCCCATATATGGATATGTCGCATACTAGGTTTGCGACCATTCCATAACTCTAAAGGTGTTTTTAGAATAGACTTAGATGGAACTATGTTTAGCAGATGTATTGCAGTTTGTAGTGCATATCCCCAAAATGAAGTGGATAATGATGAGTAGCTGAGCATAGATCTCACCATATCAAGCAATGTTCAATTTCTTCTCTCTACAATACCATTTTGTTGTGGTGTTCCAGGTGCGGTGAATTGTGATAGAATACCATGTTCTATCATATAGTCCTTGAATTTAGTATCAAGGTATTCCCTTCCTCGATCAGATCAAAGAGTCTTCATCGTATTTCCTAATTGCTTTTCAACTTCTGCTTGGAATTCTTTGAACTTTCCAAAAGTTTCAGATTTTCTTTGAATTAGGTACATGTATCCATACCTTGGATAAACGTCAATAAATGTGACAAAATATTTTTTACCACCACGCACTTGTGCCTTTAATGGACCACCAATGTTTGAATGTATTAGCTCAAGTGGTTCCTTAGCCCTTTTGCCTTTTACAGAGAGAGGTCTTTTAGTCATTTTACCTTCAAGACAAGATTCACAAACTAGTAGAAAACTAACTTTTAGTTCTCTTAAAGGACCATCCTTTGCTAGTCTGTTAATATTGTCAAGGTTAACATGACCTAATCTAAGGTGCCATAGGTATGTTTTATCATCAAAAGATAAAATTAAACATTGTCCAAACTTAAAAACTTATTTCTAAAATAAAGTTTAACAGCTCCCACTGCTCTTGCCTAAACAACCTCTCCCATTCCCACTTTCAGCGTTTGTTCCCCGTCGGCAAGCTCCCTTGAAGAACTAAGCATCTATAAAAAAGAACAAACATGGTTAGTTGCCTATGAATCAATTATCTAGTATGAAGTATCACCTTCAACTAAACAAGCTTCTAAAACGAGTAAATCTGATTTACCTTGTTCTTCTTGTCTTTGAGCTCCTGAAGATACTTCTTGTAGTTTCTCTTCTAGTGCCCAACTACGTTGCAGTAGAAACATTTTCCTTTGGGCTTCTTTTGCTTTGAGCTCTTTTTGTTGTTGTTGCTTTTGTTCTTCTTAGGTTGCCCTCCATTCTTAGATTTATCTTTTCCTTCAGTTCTTTTCCTCTTCCTATTCTTTCAAGCAGAAGAGGAGGGTTGAGCTTCTGCAACATTTGCCTCAACTTCTTTAGTCTTTTATTTTGAAATAGACTCGAAGGTTTGTAGCTTATTAAGCAACTCAGTCATGTTATATTTCAGCTTGTTCATGAAATAGTTGCTTTTGAACTGAAGGAACATAGGGGAGACGGTTTCCAAAATCATTCTTACTTGTGTGGCTTCACCGATCATTGCCTCATTTACCTCGGCCTCATGGAGATAGTTAACCATGTTGAGAACATGTTCTCTGACCAAAATCCCTGCCTTCATTTTGGCATTCATTACTGCCTTAACGGCTTCATGGTGTGCCTTTTCAAAAGGTTTACCAAGCATGTCTTGTAGAGGCTGCATTATCTCATAAATGGTTTTCATGCTTTTGTACTTCATCCTAAGCACGTCAAACATGCTAGCCAAAAGGAAGTAGCAGGCCTTGTTGTTTGCCTCGATCCAATGATCATATACTTCTCATACATTACGAGGAGCATTGGCAGCAACGGTGGAGGACATTCCTCCATCAGCACAAACTTGTAATTTTTACAAATTAGTACTATATTGATGTTACTCTTCCACTTGACAAAATTATCTTCGGTTAATTTTTCATTTGAGAGAATAGCGATAATTGGATTAGACATTGTTGTTGTAATAAATAAATAAAATCTAGTAATTAAAAATTCTTTTTATTTACTTGATGCATGATGCATATGGAAAAACACAAAAAAAAAAAATTTACTAATTCCACGATTATTCAATTTTAACAAAAAAAGTGCCACCAGAAGGTAGGTCAAATTATTTATGAATTGAATTGAAACATTCTTAATTAATAAATATATACAAAATATCTCATATTTTCTATATTTATTAATAACCATTTATTTTGGTGAAGATATAATTAACAATTTAATTATATCTTTATGAGTGCAACCTACTATTTTAGATTTTAACAACTTAACTCAAAATTACCGCCGTAAGGTAGGTCAATTTTAAAATACATTGTAAAATCCTATCTCTTGGAAACCAACCTTGTTATTGATTTAAATGGACACCCTCCGTAAGGAGGACGAAATCAAAGCATCGTAAGGTGCCACCTAAATCTTATGGTGTGGTACTAATAGTGGATACCATAGGTTATATTGTCATATTACCTTATTTCACTCATTATTTTAAAAAGATGTGTTTTATCTTATGAAACATTCAATGTTTCTTTCATAATTCTAGTAAATAAAAAGAATTTTTAATTACTAGATTATATTGCGTGTTAATAGAATCTCATCCTATTTACACTTAAATAAATTATTAGATTTTCTAAAAATCTAAATTTATTATGAATTGTCTAAGCTATCTAACATTAAACAATTTAAAATTAGATAACTTAGAATTAATATGAATTTTACCGATTTTTAACTATTAAAACTAAAATCACATTATTTGGTTGATTAATAAAGTAAATTAAAATTCTATAAAGCCAACCAAATTAATTTAATCTCATTAAATTAATTCTAACACATATTAAACCATTTTATAAACAACTTTATAAAAAATAAAATAATATGCAAGTGTATGCATGTCATGTTACAATAACTATAAGTGGGCACTTTCGTAGATGACATGTTATAATGCATGAACATGTTATCACAATCATCACATGAAAATAAATAATGGAATTTTGATAGGGTCTTTTTGGATAATTAAAATTACAACCCAAAGAACAAGATAAAAAAATTACAGGGGACTTCTTATAATTATACATAATTCCCAGCTCCAATTTTGTAGGCTTCATTTGGCAGTTTACTTGGCGAAAAATTGTTGGGTTGCCTTTTACAAAACTAGTGGTTTCCACTTTAAATTTGATGGGCCCATGTTCATAACTAGCCAGCAGTCTAGTGGGTCAGTGAAGGTAAGCCAATGTACTTCTTCTTCTTCACCAAATTTTTTATTCTTCTGCAGCTTCTTTCACAATTCTTGCAGCTGTCTCCGTCGCAACAACGAGCACATGCGCCACCTCGTTGGCTGGCCATGGCTGAGCACTACAAGCGTATGAAGCCGACTCACTGCCATGCATGGAGTCAAACTCTGTCGCCTGTTCTTCATGCATAAGGTAGAGCCATGAAGACGTTCAATGGTGCGCCACTGAGACTATCCCGGTCCAATACCAAGAACATGTTGAAGGATTTGAAAATGCCACATGAATGGAGTTACACGTAAACTATTTCATGTAGTTCTCCATGAGAATTTGATATATATATATATATATATATATATATATGCATAAAGCACGTGGGCCTTCATGTTGCACAAAAGTGCATTAAATGTATTCCATATAGAGCATTAATTACAAAGTTCAACTTTTGAACTTTTTTTTTACTGTTATTATTTGACCATGTAGGTAAGTGCATCTCATGCACATTAATGATTAAACGTGAAGGAACTGGGAAAGAGGAAAGAGAGGAAAAAATGATGATAAATTACAAAAAGCCTATGCTCCTTGATGGACTTACACAAATTTGATCTAATCAAATAGAATATAAAATTATCAATCCAAAAGGACCATATAATTAACGACCAAAACTCCATTCATAAAATAACCATTCAGCACATGAACAAAAATTGTATAAAATACAAAGTGCCCATAAACATGCATCAAGAACATGATATTGTCAAAATAAAATCGTGTTAATTAAAATTATATATGTTATAACCCGCTCTGATGCCAATTTTTGGAATAAAATATGAAAAGGTAGTAGAAGGAACAGATCATTGACAAACAAAAAATTTCTGAAAACTTTGTTTGTCAAGAATAGTTATATAATTTTAATTAATAATAGAAAGCTTTGAGAATTTTTACCAACCTTTTGAAGACTATCAGGGCATCCTAACTTTCCTCTTTGACACCACGATCTTTCAAGCCAAGCCTCCACACCAATGAAAAGACGAGTGGGTGTTAAATTGTAAGAATAAATTAACCTCACGCTTTTCTGAATCTGCTATATACTCTGCACATGAGATAACAGACTTTTTTTTTAGAGAATAACTCTCATTTTTTCTCTCAGAGTATTCTGTAAAAGTTACGTGAATAATAGATCTCTAGAGATAACTGTTATTTTTACCTTTTTATATCTAAGCAATTAGTTATTTTTCAATTAATTTTAAATTTAAAACAACCACATACCAGATATATTGAGAAGAGATATATTCTATATGATTCTTGTCCCTCTTTTTTTATTATTATTAAAACTAAATCACGTGGTGTAATTCTTTTAAATAATATATATATATTTAAAAATACTTTTACATAAATGTACATTTACATTTTTTTTAATGTTTGTTTTCCATATATAATATATATATAAGTTTATATATTTAAAACGTAAACGAAAAAACATTTACATAATCTATATATATATGTATAATAAAATCTAATATATATATATTAACATTCTAAAAATAAATCTCATTTATTTAAGAATAGATTTTAAATATAATCAATTAATTAATTAACTAACGCTCAATTAAATTGTGACAACATTTATCACATTATGTGTCATAGAAAAAATTTTTCTACGTCACATTAATAATTCAAGCATGAAGTAATTAACTTGGAATTTAATAATTCTAAATTAAATATATATAATTCATTCTATGCATTAAATCCAATATAGTGTTACAGAGGTGGCATTGGGGACCTATGGACCTATAGCCCAAGCTCCAATAAATTTAACAATTAATCAAGCTCTTTAATTAATGTGCAATATTTATTAGTTTCAGTGTTACTCTACTAAAATCCTAAACTGAACTCTTGAGATTATAGTAAAATTACTCAAAGAAAATTAGCAAGCAGTCCATTGATATAATCATTACATATAGGTCAGTCCTTCATAAATAGTTCATAATAAGAGCTAGGTTCAATTTTTGTTTACCTCTCTTATTATATCTTTATCCTTGAGTTTCAATAATTCTCTAATGAATAATTAATTCATTATCTTATTATGAACGAGCACTCTACTATTCAAACCTCGAATTATCACTCAAGAGAACTATTTTTCTAACTTCCATAAGGAATGAATGGATTCTATATCTGTATAATATTATTCCCAACCATTTATTACATTATGTTTCCAAGCTGCTAAGTTATGATCTGTATTTAGACAAATCTTACCATGCTAGTCAAAAAACATAATGTCATAAATAGGAGTCTAATAAATACTTAGGATTAAGACTGTCAAATATATGATCATTATAGTGGTAAATTTGAATACTCTATTTATAACAGATGATTATTAGAGATTTACAATTTATCTAGTTCAGACCTATATAATCTCATTATATAAAGTACCTCCAATCCAATGTCTTTAATTAATAGCCTGGATAAGACTATTTCATTCTAAATGAGATTGGGCTGTACTTGTAATATTTAATTAAAGATCCCAAAGTTTAATTAATTATTACAGACTATTTAGATTATTATCTATAAATTTTATCCTTATGCATATAACACTTATATGCTAAATTTATAGCCACATAAATAATTATAGAATTTTCTTGATGTTTATAAATGTATTCATAATATATATAAGCAACCAAAATAATTATAAATGTCACTTTATTTATTAATTAATAATATGTATAATGTCATAGCTTTTTAGGGCACCAAACCTGGCAAGAAGTGGGTAAAAATGGGAAGTGGTACCACATATTTCTACCACGTACCCTACAATGAAGCTTATCACTTGTTGGAAGTAATGGCAGAGTATAATTATGAGTGGATGAATTATTCAATGAGTAGCTATAGTTAGGAGAGCAACTCTTACTTGATGGAATTGTAAGTTGATGCCTTACCTCAAGAGGTGATTTTGGCATTGGAAGGGGTGTTGACTCAATTGACAACAATGATAAATCACTTGAAGAGTAATACCAATTAATTGTCAGTTCCCCAATCTTCTCAACTTCATGGTTTACAAGAACAAGTTGGGCAATTGGTTAACACATGTGCCAAGTTTGAGGAGATAATGTGCCTATCACGTTTAAGGTGAAACTATATGTGGAGCTTGCACCGAGTAAGGAGGACCTAGAGATTCTTCAACAAGGATCTATAAGTGATGATGAAACCCAAGTCTTTGACCTTCAAGAGGAATTACAAGAATAAAAAGTCCCAAATGTCTAAGCTATTGAGCTAACTGTGCCCATCGAAGATTACATCAATGAAGACCACTTTTTGGCCAACATTTCACCACTACTAGCAATATTCCTTTATCCCCACCAAACCTATCCTTTGAAGCTAGATTTTGTTCAGATTATGAGTTGAAATCCAAATCATGCAAAGCTTGAGGGCGTTTGCAATGAAAACCTATTTGTGGTGTTCTTTGACACCTAATATGGGTGATAACTGCTCTTTGATGAGCGCCTAAAAGTCGAGCTGATGACTTTAAATCAAGCACTCTTGGGAGGCACCCATATTTTCTATTATTTTACTCTTTTTATTTTTGTTTTAGATGTGTTTGTGTTTTAGTTTATTTCAAAGTTTTACATTAATGTTTGAATTTTGTGTGTTTTGAGAGGTGATGA
Organism: Artocarpus heterophyllus; assembly: GCA_025403435.1. Classification (NCBI taxonomy): domain Eukaryota; kingdom Viridiplantae; phylum Streptophyta; class Magnoliopsida; order Rosales; family Moraceae; genus Artocarpus; species Artocarpus heterophyllus. The sequence goes on along the minus strand of CM046345.1, from coordinate 27,993,763 downwards.
AATAATCAAAAGCTTAAAAACATGAGTGTTGGTGGAGATGGAAAAAAACACAAAATTTAGGGTTACAAACCCCGTGGTGTATTTTTTGACCTTTGCTCTTTTAATGGTATAAACATTGAGGACAATGTTTAATTTAAGTGTGGGGAGGGAAATTATTTTGTTAGGTTTTGGCCTTAAATTTTTTTTGAATTTTTTTCATTGATTATCATGATTTTTTTCCATCACTCTTGTTTGTTAGTTCTTGTTGAGTTTCCTTAGATTGTTTAGTTCTTTCATTGGTATTTTCGTTATTTGTTTCAATAAAATGTGAGTTTTAAGAAATTAGATAACTAGAATTTGATTGTGATCTAGCCAAAACTATTCTCTTAGGTCTTTTGGAATGTAACTCATTAAGATTTCTATGTATTAAACTTGCATTGTTAATCTTCATTTTTGACTCGCTATACTTAGGCAACACAAATCATGATCACTTAAAATTTTAAACTTTAAATGAAATTTTGAACTTTTGGATAAACTTATTTGCATTAATGTAATGCCTGTCATTTTATTCTATTAGACACTTATGTTAATTTAATGTTAGAATATGATATTTTAAGTGCTATTATTATTTATGTTAAGTACATTAACTTGTTGTTTAATAATGTCATAGGTAACGGCCATGAGGAATCAATATGCTTGGGATATTTATGTCAGAATTGATGATAAGTTTAAAGTATTTTTTTTTTAAGAGTTTCAACCTACTCTAAATTTATATTTATAATGCTCTAAAGTTATGTATGCCCTAGAGATATTCTTGATGATGACATAAGTTTTATTTCATATTTTCTTATTTTTATAACATTTATGATATCATAATAATTACATATGTAACATTTTTTTATTATGGTCTTAAAAAACTAGGTAATATAAAGTGTCCAAAAGAATAATGCACAAATTAATATTTTATAAAGTCATGGGTGCAAACATTATTGTTGTATATAAATAATTATATATTATATTAGATTACATTATATTATTTATATTATATATAACCATATATGATATTTATATAACGTTTATATTATATTGTAATTATATAACAGTATAACGTTTATATTAATTAAGATAAAATGTAGGAAACATAAAAACAAAGAAAAAAAAGGGAAACCTATCAAACTAGGACAAGGGTTTTCTACACTTATCTAACTCCTTCTTTCTCATAAACCTATAAATATGTGGCTTCAAGCACACAAATGATTCCTATCCTTTTTTCTTGGCTACATCTTTTCTCATATTCCTCTATGCTTTTATGCTCTCTTTTCTTCACTAAACATTACATGCCATGAGTTTGAAATTTTGTTTTTTTCAAGATTTTCTCTGTCCAAGAATTCAAGAACACAAGGTATGAATTTATTTATTTGTATGATATTTTAGTTTTGTTAATAAATGTATTTATAGTAATGAGTATTTGGTATGATTAGGGTTCGAAATTTGGGTTATGTTGTTAAATTATAATATACAGTTTTGGTTTCAATTGCTGAAATTTTTTGATATATCATGAACATGACGATTTTAATTTTTGTAAATGATTGATTTTATGATATTCAAGTTATATTTTATTTTCAGGGTTGTATAAGTTTGGTAAAAATTTAACAATTTTTGTTATTGGAAAGTGATATGAGAATTTGGGCTATTTAGTAAGATTGCTGGCAATGTTTTGAAAACAAATGATTTTATTTTGCTACAATTTTTGGATATGATATGTATATATATGTTAGAAATGTGTGGGATTTTTTATAAATTTTTGTTCAAAATATTTTTAGGGTTATGAGTTTTCAATCGAACATTACTCAAGGAATTTTATTTGCTGATAGATTTGTATTTGTGTCTTATAGAGTCCATTTTATAAGGCAAAAAGCATTTTTTGATTTTGTAAAAAATTAGGAGCTATTGTTGATATGTGAACTAAATACATGTAAATTTTTAGCTTCATATCCATGTTATGTTTTAAGATGAAATTCGTTGATTGCCAAGTACTCAGTGGTTATAAATGCCTGTGTGATATGATAAATCATATTTTTAAATGTCTTTTGCATGATTTATTATTTTGGATGTCATATTTATGTGTCTATTATGTGTAGTAATTTTTATAAATTATTTTATAACATAAATGATTTATTCAATAATTTTTAATTAGGATTGCTCATTGCCCAGACTTTGCTGATAAATTTTGTAGTATTAATTGTGTGATTTATTTAAATTATTAAATAAAATTTTTATGGCTAAAGAAAAATCTAAGCATTAAATATATGTGTTAATTTTATTTTTGCAAATCTTTGTGCTGTAAATGAATGCAAATCGAAAGACACAAGATGTTGAATCCTTGAAGGCTAGTCAATTTTTGTGACTAACAGATTTACTTGAACGTTTTAAAAATTGGACAAATATATTTTGGATTAATATTTTCAAGAGAAGAAAATTCAAGTGATGTTTTTATATGTTAGCCATGTTATGAAAGAAGTTTTACACTTTATCCATACTTATAAGTTGAGATTAATTTCTCTAAGTGATTAAAGGTCAAGTTTTTTGTCTTTGTGTTTCTTGACTCTAAGTGCATATTTGTGACTCAATAATGCTTTATTTCATTAAGAATGATGTATGCTGATATAATATGATATTATGAACGTAAATATTCATTTCATGTTTTATATGAATGATTGATATGAATACTCCAAAAGGCAAGCACACTGAGAACCACGGTAACATCATCCGTTTTAAAGTTTAGTAAGTAAGTAAGTCAAGTAAGTATATTCTCACCTACAACATGATAAAAGTTTACAAAAAAGTATTGAGAATATATTTTATGATAATTTTTTATTTTTTTTACATATTGTCTTGTTATGAAAACTCTTATTGCAACAGGAAGGTTTAACAGATGTTTTAATAACGAGGTATGTTAAAGGTATATATGCATATGTATCACTTAATTAAGAGTTATATGTCCTATGTTTATGTTTATGATATCCCGCAAGGTTTGGACTTGTCATGTTCGGTTTGGGACTAGCTACCCCACTCCTTTCATGATGGTGCGCCTATGATGTTAATGGTGTAACGATTGGACCCCTAAAAATAAAATGAATAATGTTATAATATAGAAGTCTAAATGAAAAGATATGTTCTATATAAACTTGTACCTTGTACACTACTATGATTACAATTACGTTGTTATGTAATGATTTTTATGAAATGTTTTATGTTGTGAGATACGAATGTGTACTTACTAAGCTTATGCCTACTTAATTTATATCATGTTGCAGATAAGTATAAGAAGCAGGTAGACTAGGATAGAGGACAAGGATGTGCAAGGAATATTAGATTGGAAATGATGTCATATCATGAAAGAAATTTAAACTCAAACAAAATTTAATATATTATGTTCCATATTTTTATTTGTTTTAAACCCAGTTGTATTTGTCATATGTTCTTTTGAACTTACATTTTGTTGAATGTAATTTATATTTTAGATTTTTAATTTTTTAGGTTATTTATCGAAGGATACGCTATATAGTTCATTTCTTCATAATTAGTATTAATTAGCTGTTTGATTATAAGTTAAGAGTGCTTACATTATATGTGTGAGTTTGTATTTATTAAATATTTGCTTTTATAAACTAAGCTTTTTATAGGTGGTCGGTTAGCCGAATACCTTAGATGTTTCGTTTGGCCAACCGAGGTGAGGGAAGCAAATCCGGTAAGTAGTTTTTAAAGAAAAAAAGGATGTATTTCCTAGGATATTTCTCTAAATATTGTTAATTTTTTTGAATTTCTTATTGGTAATTATTAAGTTTAATAGTAAAAGCAATGTTCCTTGTTGCTTCATAAGGGGAGTTGCAATTAAATTGTTTTTTTACATCTCAAAAGCTCTAGAACCCATTTTAGTGAAACTCGCAGCGAAATCCTTGGTTTATGTGTCATTGTAGAGTTGATTGAGGCAATTTTTTTGACCGTTTGAGCCTTTGAGGATAACGTATGAAAGCTTCACACTAGTTTTCCCCATTGAGTCATTTTGACCTATTTCATTCATTACTAACATAAGCTTAACTAAGCCATGTTTCACGAATTCCATTCACTTAGCCTATCACTCATAGACATGTTTTGCATCATTACTCGTATTTGAAGATTGATCGTTGAGGATAAGCATGGAAGATGATATAATTTAAACTTGCGATTTGGTTCTATCCATAAAGTGACTTATATGTGTTTTCATGCGACTTATTTTTGTTTTGCTAAGTTTCAATTTTGTTTCCCTTCTTAATATCGATATGTATAGAACCAAGTAAGTTTAGGGGTGTTTTCAGGTCAATAAAGAAAGAAAAAAAAAGAAGAAGAATAGAAAACAAAAGAAAAAAAGAAACAAAATGAGAATAAATTCTTGTAAATTTCATGTTTTGAGCATTTGTGGACTTTTGTAAGTCATGTTTTGTGGGAATGATTGATGATCGAGTATAAATCAAGTGGGAAGTCGGTTGTGAGTTTTAATTCGTTTCATGCAAGGTCCACAAGGTATGTTACATATCTAGGGTTATTCAAAACAAAAATTTTCCTTTCTTATCTACCCCTCACCCTAGCATTGCATTATAAGCATTAAAAGTCCTTGATCATTGATGGCATGCTAACCTACACTAATAGAGAATGAGTCAAAAAATGGGCTTATGGTAGTTCTAAGTTTTGTTATCTAGAGACCTCTCATTGTCCATCTAATCACATAAGTATATCTAGGGTTCAATTTAAAGAGTGAGAGTGATTAACACACATTTACACTTAGAGAGTTGAATGAAGTGAAAATGGTGTTTATTGTTGAAATTCTAGATATTCTCAATGTTTGCATTTCCTTTGAGCTTTGAAGCATTTTGTGGCTTTGAGATTTATATTTAGCTAGTTATCGAATGGATACAAATCTCACACTTCATTTTCTTTCATTTTCTTGTTTGTTTAATTTTTGTTGTTCCTTGATATTCCTTTGTTTTGCATGAGGACAAGCAAATGTTTAAGTTTGGGAGGTATTTGATAAGTGTGTATTTTACTCATAAATCTAGTATCTTTAAGCCTAAGTATTTGTGTAAACCTAAAGCATTAGTGTTATTTTAATGTATTTTATGCTATTTTGTAGGAAATGAAATTTGGAACTTAGTGGAAAAATTGACTGAAAGAGAGGAGTTTTGAAATGTTTTGGAGCTCCTCGCCCAAGTAGGCACACTGCCTATTGAAGCGTTTTGTGGCTGCATAGTCTTGTTGCATTGCCATGTGGCCTAGGTGTGTTGGAGGGCTTTTAAAGGCTACTCATGCCCTCTTGTTGATCTAACAGTCCAAATTCATCCAAAATGAAGCCTAATGCCCTAAAACCCTAAAGAACCCCATTTTTGAGGGGGGAGCCTCCATTTTTGGAGGAAGAAGCACAAGTTACCAAGGAGATTTTGAGCTAAATCTAAGGAAAAAGATGGGGAAAAGAAAAGAAAAAATATTTTTTTTAATTCTGGTTTAGGATTTTAATTTCTAGTTTTAGATTTAGATTTGCTTTTAAATAAAATCACCATAGGAGAAGCATTTTGGAGATCAAAAAGCATGAGGAGAAGAAGATGGAGAGCTTGGAGACCGTGACAACTCCAAGATGGGTTTTTCATTCCTATTCTATTCTTCTTATTTTTGAGATTTCTAAATTTTAATCCTTTGATGTTACTTTATTTAATTTGGTTATGGAGTAATTGTTTTTCTAGAGCCTTGATTTTACCTAATTATAAAGTGTTGATTAGTTTTGAGTGCTTTTTCAAAGTTTATGTGTCACGCCCCATAGTACGGAAGGTGGTGTGGCGGGTTATATAAGTTAATTAAATAAGAATTTAGTTAAAAATGTGAGTTTAAAGGTTAAATTAAATATAAAAAATATAAGAGTTTCACAACCTTTTTAGAAAAAGAATTCATAATCATTAAACAGATAAAATCATTGAGGCAAACATTAAGTAAGAAATGAAACGATAAAAGTTGCGAGTATGGGTCCAACTAACCTACAACTTGTGCACACACATAGTACTGACAATATAATAATACAATCATAGTCCAAGTTGAGAGAAAATTAAAATATTACATGCCTTGATTAAATATTACAAATAACCTACTAAGATTCTTCTGCTGCTCCTGAGTCCTGTCCGAAGAATCTTCTCTGAACCTAAGTAAAAATCCACCTAGAGGGGGGAAAAGTTTGAAAACAAATAAAACGTGAGCGAAAGGCTCAGCAGGATTATATTTTAAGAAATAATAACTTTAAAAGGAACATATCATTTTTCAGGAAATGATTTAGGAGAAAACTTGAACACTAAGTTTAAATAAAACTATTCTTACCCAAAACAGTTTATTGGTCGACCAGAAAGATCATCAATTTCTTTTCCTGGGCAAACCATATGAATAACACCACCGTAGTGGCCCAGCTAGGTTTCAGGACCTACCCCCAAGGTCGATCGCTACATGACCCGATCTCTGATATGGCATCATGCCCTTATATTCATTTCTATTATTATCCAAAGTCCATTTACCAGATGTTTTCATCAACATACATTATGAAGTTTATCTCAGTCCACAGTTTATCAAAATTAACTGATAAATTTTCTTTTTTAATCAACCGTTGAAAACATTTTGATAAAAACCTTTTTTATGGCTAAATCATTTGAAACTGGGTTACCAAAGAAAGGCTAGAAGTCCTACCTTGGTACTCGTGCTGATGCCCCACACCGTAATCCTGGTCTGCTATACGTTAGCTCTGTAGAACCATGAACAACCCTAAATAACTAGATCTGTCAGTATCTAATTTAGGATATTCTACTTTGCTAAACTATTTCATGGTGTCCTAATGTGCCATTTATACCTTTAAAATCATTTTATAAAGTTGAGATTTCATTCGGGGTTCAAAACAGTGAAAACAGTTGAAAATCACAAAATCTGCCCTTGTGAGACCGACAGGCCGAACTGCACAGTTCGGCCTACCAGGGTACAGGTCTAGTCGGTCGAACATTTTCCAAGTTCGGCCTGCTAGATAGATGAATCTGGCCTGCCGATCCTATGAATCTGGCCTGTCGAACATGAAGTTCGGCCTGTCGATCTGAAAAATTTCCAAAAATTTTAGGCACAGGTTTTGGGTTTCCCAAAACCCAAATCTTGATTTCAACCTATTTTTCTCAATTCTCAGACATGGAAAACAATCATAGATGATAGAAAAACATAATAGGACACTTTTGAACTCATTTAAACAAGATTTGCACACAAAATCCAAGAAATCCAAAAATAGAGAAAAATGGAGAAAATGAAAAATCTTGAATTGAATCTATTTTTCTTCAAGCAAAGCTTAGATTTTAGTTATTCTAAGTCCCTCTAGCTTAGATTGAAGATTTTCTAAGCTTAAATGAGCTTAAATCTCAAGATGCAAGAAAAACTAAAAAATTGAAAAAGTTTTGAAATTTGAAAACTAACCTTAAATTGAAGCTTTAAACCAAGTTTTTGGTTGATCAATAACATTCCCGTGACTCCAATCCACTAACCCAAAGCTTGGGGCTCTATTTGATTCAAAAATTTTGAGGGAAAATGGGAGAGAAAGAGAGAGAGAGGGAGAGTGAGCGAGTGAGTGAAGGAGAGGGAGAGGAGAGAGAATAAATAGAGGAAAAAGTGGGGGGTTTTATTGTGTGAAAACCGTGTGCCGCCTGCGGTTTTGTAAAACAAAACAGATTTGACATTTGACAAATTGTTTGTTTTAAAAACTCAAAATAACTTTTTAAAACAATAAGAAATCATCAAAATAAGAGAAATAACTTTAAACTCAAAATTTTACCAAATGATCAAATTAAGTTTAAAACGTTCATCATGGCACACTAATCTACCATTTTACATTCTAATACCATTAAATTAATTTTGGGGCGTTACATTATGTTTGTTGTCCCACACGTAATGCTTTTAGTTTATTTGGACAATGAATTAGATGATTGTGATGCATAGGATTTGACACTCAAGAAACGTAATTTTATACGCCTGACTCGGACAATACAACTTAGGTTTTTAGAGTTCGAAAGACCTAAAATACTATCATAGTCATTAGAAGAATTACAACTCAGTGAATGTTTAATTACTTGGTTTCTAATTGGGATATTGAAATCAGTTTTTGAGCACATTATCCAATTTGAAATGGAAAATGTAATTGGGTTAATTATGAGGTTCTCGACTAAGTAATCGTACGATTCACTTAATAATAAACTTATTGCGGATTAATTATGGTAAAGTTGATGCTCTAATAATTTTAGTTATTTGTTTTTGTTACTTTATTTTATTTGCTTAGCCATTTTTATTAGTTTCTTTTGTTTGTTTCTTTTTTCATTCATCCAAATAATCTTTGAGCTAATCAATTTTCGTAATTAATGCAAACTAACACAATCCTTATAGGATCGATATCCATACTTTTGTATACTTTAGTACATTTACGACCTGTATATTTGTGGAATTCGCAACCCTAACTCACATATTTTCCTGTAGTGATAAGTCGTGTTTTTCTTTCAAATTGGTAACTTCTGTTAATTCTACAATTGTTTTAAATTCGGTTGATTAGATTGTGATAATTCATATCAGTTTATTAATTGAATTAATTTCATGAACTAATTCAAAATAAACATGTTGAATTATTTCAATATGTTTTATTCGATATAGGATTATTTGTATATGACTGTTTTACTTAGATAACTTCTTTATTGTGTTATTTGAATTAAAACTGTCCTTTTTAAAAGATTCTTGTATTAAAAAAAATAGGAACATTCCAAAACTAGCTAGGATAGGCAGGCAGACAACAAGATCCGGTTGGCCGGTGAGCGTAACTTATATTATGCATATTATGGAAACCAACAGTTTAGTTGTTAGGACCAGTAGACTAGTGCGCATAATCATGATTACGTGTTTTCACGCATTTTTATGCAGATTTTGACCTAGTTATAAATTTAGAAGCCCTATATTGGTAAAATTAAAGCCCTACTAGCAGTATAATTAGGATACTTGTTCTTGTTGTTATTAGATCACGAGGGAAATTTAGAGAGAGTATTATAAAGAAAGAAACTCTAAAACTCCCATAAACTATTATTTAAGATCAAGAACAATAATTCTTGGTTTTCTCTTGTGGTTGGAAGGACACGTTGGTAAGAGAAGAATCAAACGACGTGTGCCCACTCGCATTCTGGTTGTGGAAAAGTGAATAGCAACAAAGACCAATTAGTTGAGGCTCTTCTAGATGCCATTCTAGTGTAGCAGTTCTATTGAATAATATTTTGTCTGATGGGCAGTTACTGGTTCATTAAGCTACGAAGATCTTTTATTAATTAATGATACATAGTATGTCTAACTAGCTTTACGAAAAAGGTTTATATTCAATATTTTTAAAATTCCACAATGTACTTATTTTGTAACGCCTGTCATTTTCTTTTATAGATAATTACGTAAATTTAACACTAGAACGTGATATTTTACATTCTATCTATGATTTATGCTGAGTAGATTAACATTTTGTTTAGTAATGTCATAGGTGACAACCACGATGAATTGATGTATTTAGGATGTTCATGTCAAAAATGTTAATAAGCTTAAAAGTATTTATTTTTTAAGGAGTTTCAACTTGCTCTAAATTTATATTTTTTATAATGCTTTAGAGTTTTGTATGCCCTAGAGTTATATTCTTAATGATGACATGAATTTTATAGCATATTTTCTTATTTTTATAACATTTATGATGTCTTGATAATTACAGGTGTAACATTATGGCGTTAAAGAAGCTAGATAATACAAATTGTCCAAAGCAATAATGTGTAAATTAATTTTTTTTGGGTCATGGGAGCAAACATTATTGATATAAATAATTATGTATTATAATTAAATTACATTATTATATTATATTATACGTAACCATTACCCTTTATATTATAATTATATTATATTATATGTATATATTAAGTTAACCATGTGTAGGAAATGAAAAAAGAAAAAGAAAATTGTCGTGTAGGCAAAAGAAAAAGGACAAAAAGAAAAAGAGAGAGAGAAAAAAAGAAACCTAAGTAGACTAAGATTAAGGTTTTCTACACCCATTTAACTCCTTCTCTCTAATAAACATGTGCGCCATATGTTCGACCAAGGTGCTTCCTAAACAAAACCGCGCAGTGGTCGCCCTCTTATAGCTCGCCACATGCTGTGCTTGTCCCCCACTACTATAGCTCTCATTGATCATGTACAGTATAGCCCATTCCATAGTCGTGCTCCCTCACGCCTCAGCCTCTCTCAATCTATCATATGTCATGTACTAGCCCAACTACAACCATGTTGCAACATGCGTCCACGCTCATTAGCAGCCCTAGTGGCTCTCTCTCTTTTTGCATGTTGGTGTTTGATTTGAGAAAATGATATATATTTCATAAGGCCTTCATTTTTTAAAGAGATGAAGACACAAAGACACAAAGCCAATTCGAGTGTTGATTCCAAGAGAAGAAAAATGAAGAATAAAAAATTAGTTTATTTAATTTTAGTTTAGGATTTATTTTAAGTTCTAGATTAGCTGTTTTCTTTTTATTTTGAAGACAACAGTTAAGAGGGTATTTTTGGAGCTTCAAAGAGGAAGAAGAAGAAGGTTTGGGGAGATAATTTTGGTGCTTATGGCACCTCAATTTGGTGATTTTTTCCCATTTTTATTATCTAAATCTTTGTATAATCTAAGAATGCTTGATTGTCAGTGTTGCTTAATTTTTTTTGTAACTACATGTAGTTAAATCTTTTAGTTTAGAGGGTTATTGACCCAAGTTGAAATTGTGTTTGGTTTATTGTCTTGGTTTGATACAAGTTGATTTCCATCTCCCATTTATTTGTGTGTCTTTGAGTTTAATGCCCCTTAATGCTTGATCACCAATTAGTTGACTTTACATTTAGGACTAGTACTTAGGAAAGGAGGATTCTAAATGTGGGTTTAGGAAATACAACCTAGAGGATTGTAGAGTTAGGAGACCTAATATTTTCTTTGTGGCCAATTAATAGAATGTGCTTAATGAACCCTTGGTAATTAGTTTTGAATTGGGATATTGGAATTAATTAATTTAGGTATTATTCAATTGGCTACTTGGGAGAGGAAAAATTGAGATACATGAGTGTTCTATGTCAATTAATTGGGCAGAATTAATTTGTCAACAATCTAGGCAATTGCCAATCAAAATGAAAACTTGGTGAAATAGTTCCCCTAGATCAGTTTTGTTGTTGATTTATTTCATTTTAATTTCTAGTTTTAGTTTTCATTTTTTTATTTTATTTTTATTTTGGTCATCCAAATAATTCTAGAGTTAATCTAACTTCGGTAGTTAACTAAAATTAAAACAAAATCCCTAAGGAAAACAATATGTTACTTTTACTCTATTACTTGTGACCATGTGTGGCACTGTTGTTATAGATTGTTGTTTAGTTTTGGTTAATATCGGTGCCAATTAGCGTCACGATTAATTTCGATATTTTATTTGCTTTTTTGTCTATTTCTTATCTTTCATTTTTGTTTTAGTGTCTTTGTTCGAGGTACTCGGAGATGTTTTATTAACAAGTCCTTTTTAGCTTTGTTAAACAAGATTCAGAACTATTGTATAGTGCTTAGTGAAGATTCAAAAAATTACTTTCAAGTTTCCTACATCACTATTTGTCAAAAGAAAGTCAACTTCACATTTTCCTTAATGGCTTAAGCTACACAACAAGATCCGTGATGGAATTTGAAAATGGTACCACCGTTCTCTACCATCTATCTGTCGATTAAGCTTACTATATGCTGGAAAATATTCTTTAAGAACTAACCATGGCTAGGAGTGTAATTCCAATTTAATGGAGCGAGTTAGCACCTTATCTCAAGCAAGTACACTAGCATTCGAAGAGGCACTTAGCCAAATGAAAATGCAAATCAATCAATTGAAGAGTAATGCCAACCACTTGATGATTGCCCAACTTAGTCAAATTGATTGTATAGAAAACCAAGTTAGACAAATTGCCAACATATTTGCCATGTTGAAATCACAAAGTTTGCCAGACATAGCGGAGGCTAAACCAAGTGAGTAACACATTCTAAGGGATGAGGACTTAATGGTTTCTCAAGAAGAATCTCTAAGGGAAAGGATACTCCAGAGTTGGATATTCAAGAAGAATTCCAAAAAGATATCTATGTTGTCTCTAACCTGCAGTACCAATACCGATCAACGTTCACATCTATGAAGATTCTACATGGATAACACCTTCTCCGGTGACATTAGCATGCTAGAATATATGCCCTAAGGAGTAAAAATGCAATAAGTTTTTAGAGACATTTTTTTGTTAATAAAGAATTTATTTATTATTTATATACCAAATCTTGTCCTCTTTATGTTCATATTTGTGGAATGTATGTTAAGCAAATAATAGCGTGAGACTGTCGGTCTAAACCTTTAAGAATTGGGCATATGATGGACAGATTATGCGGAAGACACAATTCTTAAGGTGATAGTCTAAAACATAAGATCCGCAATCGAGGGAATAAAGTTGGGTGCTTTATTCATGTAAAGATTGTTATGTTGTCTATATCCCTTTTGGGAGATGGTTTGTCTTGACCATCAGAGGTGGACTCCGTGAATAGAAACATTGGCACATTGTCATAGGTGACGATGTGTTGGATCGGGACATAAAGTGAATTGATTTGGATTAATAATTCTATCTCAGTAAATCGATTCACTTTAGACAATCAATTAAGTTGTATCTTAATCTTGAGATGAATAGTGGGCCCGTTGTCTTGGCTTGTGTCTTTTGAGGTACCAAAGGGTGACACCCATATCTTAATAGTGGTATTCATGCTGGTACATTGGAGGCATGACTCTTGATGGCATAGACCTGTTATTCATAGATATGGAATCCATAGCTCCTCTTTAGGAGTAATGATATCCTCTTATATGCGTTATCCTATAATTGGAAAATTAGAGCGCTCAACCATTTGGATACATAAGTGTAACCAAATGGTATACTATCATTGGATAGTAAGTTTTTTGATGGTGAGATAATGGAACGTAAGATAAAAATAATCAGGAAGGTAAGATAGAACTTGTCCTTAAGCCGATTATGGATTATCATATGGGGATATGATACACTATGATATGTCATGGAGACTTAGCTATACGAGCTTTGTAATTCTATATAGTTCGAGAGTGCAGCTCTAAGCTTTTAGTGGAGTAGCGTTGGAGTTGATAATTATGAAATGTATATCTGGGATACTGGGTTTCATAATTATCAAGAGCTTGAACCATATAGGTCCATTTGGTCCCCTTTGCTAGCTCACAACATCCTGCAACGACACGTCGTGCTTTTCTAATAATTGGTAACTTGTGTCAGATTTATTAGATTGGTTGAAATTTGAAAGAATTAGATAATTCATATCTATTTATCAGTTGAATTAATTTTATGATAAAATTGATTCAAGATAAACTTGTTGAGTTATTGGGATCGGATAATTCTTGTCTGTTTATTGGTTGATTTAATTTTAGATAAATTAGATCAAGATAAACTTGTAGAATTATTGAGAATTGATTTATTTTCTTAGAGATTATCTAGATAAAGTTGTTTTGATCATATAACTTCTTTATTGGGTTATTTGAATTAAAACTAAGACTTTATCCTATAGAGTCTTGGGTGAAAAATAAAAGATTCACGAGATTATTATTCTATAGTTCGGCCTGCCGATGGGGCTTGTTCGGCCTACCAATCAGGTGGTTTGGCCTATCGATCAACAAAGGATAAGATCACGTGTTTGCACATGAATCTTATCAGATATTAATCCTATCTTGATTCTATTTCTAGTTTTTAAGGCCTAATCTGATAAGGACTTACCCTAGGGCCAATCTCTATATAAAGGGAGTAAGTCTTAAGAGTTACTAAGATCAATTGAGAGATTAAGAGTGATACTCTGCAAGTGAGAATCTGAAAACTCCCTGAGAGCTTTTGTTCACAAATCACAAATACTTGCTTTGGGTTTCCTCGATTGGTTGGAAGGAGAGTCACCTAGTGGAAGAGCTTTACGTGTGAGCCCATACTCACTCCTGTCTTGGATAGAAAATAGCAAAGAAGACCCGTTAGTTGAGGCTCTTCTGGAATGTTACTTCTCTTCATGTTTTGCGATAGTTCTTCGGCACACAAAGGTTAGTAAGATCTGGTTAATTTATGCATATAGCATGTCAAACTTGTGTTTTGAAAATTTCTCTGATGTAAGATTATTAACATTTTGCTGCGTACTATTTTTTCCAACAATTGGTATTAGAGCCATGGTTTTTACATAAATTTATGAGTTTGTGATCATGTTATATGTATAAATTTTGTGATCTTAATCTCTCCTATGCTTGAATTTAATTTCATAGAGAGTTGGCACTCTAGGTTTCTATATATTATATATGTTGTCATGGATTGTATAGTGAATGTTTATTAATTAATTATGGTTGATTAAATCGTTATTTAATTAATTAATTTATGCCGGTTATGGCTTCTTGGAGGTTAGAATGTGTATCTAGGTTTTTCATGTAATTAGATGGTGGACTATCATCCCCGTCTAGGAATTGTAATTTAATTTTAAATTTGTACAAATTTTGTAATTAAATAATTATTCGGAGAAGACGGATCTAGAAGATTGATGATGATGCTCCTAAGTATTTCCTGAGTCTCTAATTTTATGCTTTTGAATTGTTGAAAATAAAATTGATAAATTGCATTAAAAATAGTATTTTCTAGAATGAAAATTTCTGCTCGATCGGCATGCCGAACTATATGAAAATTTTTGCTCGATCGGCATGCCGAACCTCACAGTTCGGCAAGCCGATGGTCACAGATCGACAGGCCAGATGTGTGGTTTGGCAGGCCGTCAGTAGGGCAAAAATCAAGTGGCTCTGGCGGCAGGCCGAACTTCCAGTTCAACAGGCCAAACTTTCATAGATTGATAGGCCGATCACTTAGATCGGCCTACCGACCGAGAGCTGGAAAAATTTCCAAAAAAGGTGTAGATTTTTTCCGATGTAGTTTTAATTTTATTTTTGGGATAATTCTGAGAAACAGTAAATTTGGATATGACCAAAAATATGAAGTATTCGATTCATATAGAATTGAAGACTTGAAGATGGGAATTATATGAAGAAGGATGCAGCTTGAGGATTCAAGGATGAAGAATTGATTATATGTCTTGATTATTCTCTTGTAATCTTAGTTTTCTATTCTCTAGGGTGGAGCCATAATATTATGGTTATTTATTATTTTGCTTGAAGCTTTGCTTAATTGCTTTGCTTGTCTGCATTATAATATGATTTGCCATATATATTGATAATATGTCATATAGAATATGGAGTGCTGCTCATATCAAAATTGTTCATGCATATTCTTAAAATAAAACCTTGATTTCAAAAGATTGAGTGAGCGAAGGTTTTCGAAGAGAGGACCTAAGGCCTCCATCGTTGGTCCATAGGCAGAACATGGTGGTCCCGACCCCTAGGAAGGGATTTCTATCATGTACCAGATTGGATCTCTGAGTGGATAAGGTATCTTAGCATAATTTATGGTTGCACACCCCTAGGTGGTGATTATAAATCATGGATAAAATGATTGAAACAATGGTTGTATACTCATGTTAATTTTATTATTAACCTCCCCTAGGAGCGCTGTTAATAAAATTAATGGCCAAAGAAATGATTATTAATATATGTTGGACCATGCGGGTTCTGGATGACATATATTAATCAGGAAGGGATCCGTGTTCCTAATTGAATTTGGCATGACTCCCCTAGGAGCTTGTAGAATTCTGAGTTGGGAATTATCGTTGAAAGGTTGTGATATTTTCAAGGTTTTGACACATAAACACATTTGTAATTTTTACATGATTGTTTTATCTTAATAACTTATTATTATAAGTTTGCTTATGTTTGGTATATGATTCTTTATTGTAGATTAAAAATGTCTAAAAATGCTTTATCATCGATACTTAACAAAAACCTTTTAACCGGTGAGAATTATAATGATTAGAAACAGAACCTGGATATCGTCCTGTCCTTTGAGAAACTGAAATATGTACTGACAACCCCTTGTCCTCCCAAGCCTACGGGAGGCTCAACTGATGAGCAATTCTAAGCGTACGATCACTGGAAAGATGCTAATGATCAGGCCCGCTGCTATGTTATGGCTAGCATGAATAACGTGCTGCAGGCTCAATATCAGGATTATGAGACTACAAAGTAGATCTTGGATAATCTTGAAGATATGTTTAGAGGCCAAGCCATAACAAAGCGGTAAGGGGCACTATGGAAACTTCTTAATTGTAGACAGACGCCGGGGACGTCTCTAAAGGAGCATATGATGTTGGTCATGGGTTGCCTCACTGAGGCTCAAACCAATGGAGCGGACGTCGATGCTGAAACTCAAATGACTATGGTCTTTGAGACTCTATCAAAGGAATTTATTCCATTTAGAGCTACTATTAATTTAAGTAATAGACGGGATATGACCTTAACAGAACTGATGAAACAGTTACAAGAGTTTGAATCGCTGATCAGGGAGTCTCCTGTGGGTGGTGAGGCCAACATGGTAGCTTCTTCTGGTTCCAATCCTAACTCTAGGAATGGAAAGAAGCAACGGGCCAAGAACGGGAAGTCTTTTATTCTTGCTACTGCCAAGAGCAAGAAGAAGAAGAAAAAGAACCCAAAGAAGCTTAAGTGCTTCTTCTGTGGGAAGGTCGAGCATATAAAGAAGCATTGCAAGGACTTCCTTTCCAAAGGAGATAGGTGTGATCTTCTGTATTTAGAAACTTGTTTGGTTGAGGAATCCAGTGACATTTGGGTCATAGATTCTGGTTCAACTAATCATGTTTGTGTTTCTCTACAGGGGTTCAAAGAAATGAGAAGTCTACTGCATGAAGACTTCACGCTTTGGATGGGTGATGGATCCTTGGTCTCAGCGGAAGCAGTAGGAGACGTCCATCTTTATTTTGATAATTATAGGAATTTATTTTTGCAAGATTGTTTTTATGTTCCTAAATTTAAAAGGAATTTAATTTCTATATTTTGTTTATTTAAAGACTCCTACTTGGTTTCTTTTAATGATAAGGTGATGATTCCTAAAATCAAATCTTTTATCTGTTCTAGATGGATGCAAAATAATCTATATTTTATCAAACCTAAGATGGACTTATTGCTTAATGCTAAGATTAATGATAATAGCTCTAAAAGACTTAAAACTTCTCACTCTAATAAGACTTATCTTTGGCATTTGTGCCTTGGATATATTAACTTGAATAGGATTCAAAGGTTGGTAAGGGATGGACCTTTAAGTCACTTAAAGGTGGAATCTATACCCCACTGTGAATCTTGTTTGGAGGGTAAAATGACCAAGAGACCATTCAGGTCTAAGGGCAATAGGGCCGAAGGGGTTCAACAACTTGTGCATAGTGATGTTTGCGGACTGATGAACATTCGGGCACGAGGAGGGCATAAGTACTTCGTCACTTTTATTGACGATTACTCAAGATATGGGTATGTGTACCTGATGCACCACAAAAGCAAAACTTTTGATAAGTTCAGGGAGTTTTGGGCTAAAGTGGAAAAGCAATTGGGTAGACCCATAAAGGCACTTCAATCGAATCTTTGTGGGGAACACCTTTCTGTTGAGTTCTTGGAACACTTATTAGAGAATGGGATTTTATCCCATTTGACTACGTCGGGCACTCCGCAGTAGAAAGACATAGCGGAGAGAAGAAATAGACTTTGTTGGTCATGATTAGGTCCATGATGAGTTATTCATTATTGCCTTTATCCTTTTGGGGATATGCATTACAAACTGCATGTTATCTTTTGAACAATGTGCCTTCAAAATCGGTCTCTAAAACTCCTCACAAGTTATGGACATGTAGGAAGACATCCTTAAACCATATTCGCATGTGGGGATGATCGGCTCATGTCCTGTTTCAGGGTTCGAATAAGTTGGAAGCAAGTTTGAAAGTTTGCGTGTTTGTAGGATGTCCAAAAAGGACTAAAGGGAGTTATTTTTATAACCCAAAGGAACATAAAGTCATGGTTTCAACTAATTCAACTTTCCTTGAGGAAAGTTGCATGGACGACTTTAAACCTTGAAGCAAAGGGGTGCTTGAGGAGTTAAGGAGTGATCCAATCACTTCGGAGGTTCTGAATGAAACCGTTCCGATCAGTGTAGAAAAACCAAACAAACCTAAACAACAACCTCAGGGGCTTCGGCGCAGTGGGAGGATCGGATGTCAACCTGAGAGGTATATGCTCAATGGAGAAGTCTTTTTTGCTGAATCGGATGAACATGACAAGTATCCTTATACTTACATAGAGGCTATGGAGGATATTGATTCAAAACTCTGGACAGAGGCCATGAACATTGAGATGAAGTCTATTGAGACTAATCAGGTCTGGGAGCTTGTGAATCTTCCCGAAGGGGAAAAACCCATAGGGTGTAAGTGGATCTAAGGGTTATACACAAAAGGAAGGAATCGATTATGAGGAAACCTTTTCGCCTGTAGCCATGCTTAAGTCCATCTGGATTCTCTTGTCCATAGCTGCCACTCTCGACTACGAGATTTGGTAGATGGATGTCAAGACGGCTTTTCTGAATGGCTATCTTGATGATTCCATTTATATGGAACAACCAGACAGGTTCAAGGTCATGGGTCAAGAGGGTAAGGTTTGTAGGCTGCTAAAGTCAATTTATGGACTTAAGATTTGATTAGATGATCAAGACTTATGGGTTCTCACAAAATGTGGATGAACCATGTGTTTACAAATACATTAAGTATGAGAAGGTGGTTTTTCTACTGCTCTATATAGATGACATTCTGCTAATTAGCAATGACGTTGGGGCATTGTCACCGGTCAAATTATGGTTGACCAAGTAGTTTGACATGAAGGATTTGGGTGAGGCTAATTTTGTTCTCGGTATCCAGATATTTAAGGATAGAAAGAACAAAATGATAGCTTTGTCCCAGGCTGGCTACATAGATACAATTCTCAAGAGGTTTGCAATGCAGGATTCTAAGAAAGGTGGGCAACCATCTAGGTCTAGAATTACTATTTCTAAGAAAGACTCTCCAAAGTCTTATGAAGAAAGAGAATACATTAAGAAGGTGCCTTATGCTTCAGCAGTGAGTTGTCTTATGTATGCCATGCTTTGCACATGATTGGATATTAGTTATATGGTCGGGATTGTAAGTCGATTTCAGGCAAATCCAGGACCGAACCATTGGGTTGCGGTAAAGCATATTTTCAAGTACCTGAGAAGGACTCGAGGGTATATGCATGTATATTCAGGTGAGGACCTGACTCCTCGAGGATATACTGACTCAGATTTTCAATCCTGGCTGGATTCTAGGAAATCAACTTCAAGTTTTGTGTTACTCTGGGTGGCGGTGCCATCAGTTGGAGAAGTGCTAAGCAAGATTGCACTTCAGATTAAACGATGGAGGCCAAGTATGTGGCAGCTAGTGATGCTTCGAAAGAAGCAGTGTGGCTCCGCAAGTTCCTTGAGGATCTTGAGCTAGTTCCTGGTATGGATAAGGCAGTATCACTGTACTGTAATAATAGTGCGGTCGTAGCTAATGCTAAGAACCAAGATTTCACAAGAAGAGCAAGCATATTTATCCGAAGTATCATGTTATAAACGACTTCGTTGAGGGCGGTCATGTCACGGTGTGCAAGATCGTATTAGAGGACAATTTAGCTGGTCCATTTACGAAGACACTTACTAGGATAGTCTTTGAGAGGCATGTGGAAGCTATGGGGATGCAAGATTTGTCATATTTACTCACCTAGTGCAAGTGGGAGATTGTTAGACATGTATGCCCTGAGGAGTAAAAATGTAATAAGTTTTTGGAGACATTTTTTTATCAATAAAGAACTTATTTATTATTTATATACCAAATCCTGTCCTCTTTACGTTCGTATTTGTTGAATGTATGTTAAGCAAACAATAGTCTGACACTGTCGGTCTAAACCTTCAAGAATTGGGCATATGATGGACAGATTATGCAAAAGACACGATTCTTAGGGTGATGGTCTAAAACATAAGATCCGCAATCTAGGGAATAAAGTTGGGCACTTTATTCATGTAAAGATTGTTATGTTGTTTATATCCCTTTTGGAAGATGGTTTGTCTTGACCATCAGAGGTGGACTCTGTGAATAGAAACATTGGCACGTTGTCATAGGTGACGATGTTTGGATCGAGACATAAAGTGAATTGATTTGGATTAATAAGTCTGTCTCAGCAAATAGATTCACTTTAGACAGTCATTTGTGCTGTTTCTTAATCTTGAGATGAATAGTGGGCCAGTTGTCTTGGCTCGTGTCTTTTGATGTACCAATGGGTGACACCCACATCTTAATAGTGGTATGCATGCTGGTACATTGGAGGCATGACTCTTGATGGCGTAGACCTGTTATTCATAGATCTGGAATCCATAGCTCCTCTTTAGGAGTGATGATATCCTCATATATGCGTTATCCTATAATTGAAAAACTGGAGCGCTCAACCATTTGGATACATAGGTGTAACCGAATGGTATACTATCATTGGATAGTAAGTTTTCTAATGGTAAGATAATGGAACGTAAGATAAAAACAATCGAGAAGGTAAGATAAAACTTGTCCTTAAGCCGATTATGGATTATCATATGGGGATGCGATACACTATGATATGTCATAGAGACTTAGCTATACGAGCTTCGTAATTCTATATAGTTTGAGAGTGCAGCTCCAAGCGTTTAGTGGAGTAGCATTGGAGTTGATAATTATGAAATGTATATCTGGGATATTGGGTTTCATAATTATCGGAAGCTTGAACTATATAGGTCCATTTGGTCCCCTTTGCTAGCTCACAACATCCTGTAACGACACGACGTGCTTTTCCAATGATTGGTAACTTTTGTCAGATTTATTAGATTGGTTGAAGTTTGGAAGAATCAGATAATTCATTTCTGTTTATCGGTTGAATTAATTTTATGATAAATTTGATTCAAGATAAACTTGTTGAATTATTGGGATCGGATAATTCTTGTCTGTTTATCGGTTGATTTAATTTTAGATAAATTAGATCAAGATAAACTTGTAGAATTATTGGGAATTGATTTATTTTATTAGAGATTAAACTTGTAGAATTATTGGGAATTGATTTATTTAATTTTAGATAAATTAGATCAAGATAAACTTGTTGAATTATATGATAAGGACTGACCCCAGGACCAATCTTTATATAAAGGGAGTAAGTCTTAAGAGTTACTAAGATCAATTGAGAGATTAAGAGTGATACTCTACTAGTGAGAATCTGAAAACTCCCTGAGAGCTTTTGTTCACAAATCACGAACACTAGCTTTGGATTCTCTCGATTGGTTGGCAGGAGAGTCACCTAGTGGAAGAGCTGTACGTGTGAGCCCACACTCACTCTGATTGTGGATAGAGAATAGCAAAGAAGACCAGTTGGTTGAGGCTCTTCTGGAATGTTACTTCTCTTCACGTTTTGTGACAGTTCTTTGGCACACAAAGGTTAGTAAGATCTAGTTAATTTATGCTTATAGCATGTTAAACTTGTGTTTTGGAAATTACTTTGATGTAAAATTATTAAAATTCCACTGCGTACTAATTTTTCCAACATAGCATCACTCCTACAAGCTTAATAAGCCTATTCTTTGGATCTAAGTCGACTGGAACAAATGTGCCAAGTATTTTTCTATCATGCCAAGCTTGAGGACTTCTCATCACAAGACCTATTTGTAGTGTTCTATGATACCTATTATGTGCAGATGCCACTCTTTGATGGGTACCTCTCGAAAAATCAAGCCAATTACTTTAAATGAAGCTCTTCTTGAGAGGCAATCCAAGTTCTCTAAACTTGCTTTTTGGTTTGATTTTGAGTCCTGTTTTCAATTTTTAGAAACTTTTTAGTTTTTTTATTCCTTTTTTTTTTTTTTGCTTCTCTTTCTTTTGTAGGTGCAAGTAGTGGAGCCCAATGAGAGTTGAAGCCATGGGAGGTGCTCAAAGAGCTTAAAGAACATAAAGCCTTGCCTAAGCACCAATGAGCATCAACGAGAGGAGTTTTTTAAAACTTTTCTTAAACTTTTTTTTATTTTTCTAGATTTCTTACACATTAAGGATTTTGTGCATAATGCGTTTGGGAGGAAAAATAAAGCTTTTTCTTTGCTTTAAAAAAATTGAAAAATTCAAAAAACTTTTGAATAATTAGAAGTTTTTGTGCATTCTTTGGTGATTTCTCCATGACCAATGATGAGAACTATGGTTGAAAATTGTGCATTGCTTGTGGAAATATGTGAATATTGTCTAGTTTTATGCTCATTTCTTGAGTTTGCTCCATTTCGATTGTGATTGTTCTATATTGCATGCCATGTCTTATCTTTGAGTTGTGTGTAATTTTGGACAATGTTTATGTAAAAATGTGGTGTTCATGATCTCCCAAGGCTTAGAATTTGCTTGATTTTCTCTCAAGGAGAAATCTTAGACTTCACCTCTTTAAGAAAATGACTTGGGCTATCCTTGGACTACTTGAGCCTTTTTAAGTCAAGCTTGACGAATTTACATCCCTACTATACCCCTTTTGAGCCCTAGGTACCCTTTCTTTGTTAGCCACATTTTTTTTAGCCTAGCTTTTAAATAATTTCAATTCCTTTATCCTAATTTTTTTAGGAATTGTTTTTGAGCTATGCTAGGTTATGTGAGGAAGGGTGGAGTTTAGGAAGTTCTCTTTTGTTTTATCTCATTATGTTTGAAAAACAAAAAGAAACAAAAAAAAAAAGTGAAAAGAGTGCTACATACTTGGTTAATAAAGAAAGTAAAATACAAGTTTGGGGATGTAGTAGCCAAAAGAAAAAAAGAAAAAAAGCAAAAGACAAAGAAAAAGAAAGAAGAATAAAAGAAAATAAAGTGGTTCATCAAAGGAAGTTGAAACTATGTTTGTGGTAGTTACTTAAAAGGTAGAGTAGAGCTCTATAAAGGTCCTAGCTTGGTAATATAATTAAGATGTGATTTGAGTCATAAATTATACAATATCTTATCTCTCACCTAAATCATTCATTTCAAGCTTATTAAAGTTCTAAAGATTCTTAGTATAGTTTTGGTCTACATTAGTAGGAAAAAAAGCATGAAAAGCAAACCTATGAGACATGTTTGAGTTTTTTGCGATTGTTGCTAATTTTAGCATACATTCTTAACATCCCAACATAGTACCAAAAAATTTCCATTACGTTTGGGTCACTAAGTATTTTACAAAAAAATGTTGTAGTAAAATTACCGAAATAGTAAGTAGTATTTATTCTATGATTTATTTCACTAATTCTAACATATGCATGTAGCTAAAAATTTGCAAGCATAAACTAGACATATAAATGAGCATTCACAAATTTTTCCAGCATTAAACACATCCCATAACATAATCAAACAAACCATCTCATTTGAAGGTAGTTTAAGAACTATAAGAACAACATTTAATTCAAATTCTGAAACAAATCAAAAATAACTTATATGAATCTGAAATTTTTATGGGAGGTGCCTAACATATAGATATACAATGCTCAAAAGAAATTTTCTCAAACTATCATGTATATTCTTTATGGAAAAATCCCAAAATATAGGTTTTTGCCTAAAAATGAGATTAGAAAATAATATTCATAAAAATTTTGTTTCTTAGACAAAATCAAATAGTAAATCATTCCCACAAAAGCCATAATATCATAGTAAAAATTTGGTATAAAAATAGATAAAAAATCAACTCAAAACGTGGTCAAAAACTCCTTTTTGGCCCGATGAAGGTTTCGGCAAAACACATCGTAACTCGTCCGTTTAGCTTCCGATTTTGAAAGAATGCTTTGTGCTTAGCTTGGAGGTGCGTGGGAGTGTCGAGAGTGAAGGTTTAGAGGCGTGCAAAGGGTTGCATGACTTGGCCAGAGGTAATGAGAGGAAGTTGTGAGAAAAAAAGGAAGAAAGGAGGAGGTTAGCAATAATGTGCTTTTGGTTCTATAATGTGACTTCCTTGTAGCAACAAACACAATCAAAAGAAGGAACATGTAAGACGGTGGTGAGAAGCATTCAAACATTTTGTTGAACAAAAAGAAAATGATGGAGGCGTTGGTGGAGGCTTGAGAGTAAAAGAAAATAATTGCTCACATGCTCTTGTAGACAATGGTGAGTGACCTAGCATGATTCCCTGCTAAAAGAAGGAATGAAGCATAAAAGATAGAGGTGGTGGGGATGCCTAGCCTACACAGGCAACATAGGTGAAGCATGGTCGTCTACAGAATATTTTCTAATCTCAAAAATAATGATTGGATAAGTTTGTAGGTATATTAGATGCTTTAGGATGTAAAAATTTGGAGTAGATGGATAAAAGATTTATTTGGAATCAAATGAGTTGTATTCTATAGCTCAAAGCGTGGGAAGAAGGAGCTCTACCCGACGTGTCGTTTTGGACCTTTTGCATTTTTGCCTCCCAAAACGACATCGTTTTGGGTGCCTAGCTCCTAAAAACGACATGTCATTTTGGGAGCCTTTTGTGCACATCTACCTCCCAAAATGACATGTCATTTTGGGTGGCCAACTCCCAAACGACATGACCTTTTGAGAGCCCCCCCTTTTTTTTTTAACAAAAATCTAAAATGTTGAAACTTGTCCAAAATTCGACAAAATGACTTCCAATGTGAAAAAAATTTCTAAAAGTAAAAATAATCCTCCCAAACATTCAAAAATTCAAAACATCATATCCAAATAGATCAAAATCCAAGTAAATCACCAAAATTGAATATTCTTAACACAAGAAATCTCAATAATCATTCATTAGGCACTTAATGTCATTGGAGTTTCCTAAATCTATCCACTGCAACATAAATCATTAGTTCATAATAAAATTCATAATCATAAATATCATATTAGAATTATCTCACAAAATGTGCTTTTAAGTCATATTTGCATTCATATTGTAGCATGAAAGCATTAAAATTACATATCGTCGATTAAAGAAATTGATGGGTGTTACAACCCTTCCTTCCTTATAAAAGTTTCGCCCTCGAAACTTAAAATTATTGAGGGTGTTTGATTCTCATTTCTTCTTCTCATTCCCATGTATCCTCTTCTACTTTGTGGTTAAGCCAAAAGGCCTTAACCAATGTGATCTTTTTATTCCTTAAGGTCTTTGTTCTTCAGTCTTGAATCTCATGCCAACTTCTTCTCATAACTAAGACCTTCTTGTGTCTTGATGGTTTGAGGCTTGATTACATGCATGGGATCTAGGATGTACTCCTTGAGCATTGAGACATGGAAGTCATTGTGGATAGATGATACGTTTAACGGTAAATTCAGTTCATAAAACCTATCATTCTGTCATTGCACCGTTTATTTCTATCGGCGTGCCATACTCATTGATATTAAAAACTTATACTCTTAATATATATATATATTTGAACACAAACAAAAAAATAAGTATAACCTTTGGAATATCTCTTAATCATAAAACGACGAAAAACAATGAGTTATTTTTTAAAAAAAATTTCATGCTTAACATATGATCTAATATTAAAAATTAAAATCCCTTTTTTTATATCAAGAACTTATTTATAATAGAGATATAAGTATATGAAGCTTCAAAACCGTAGTGTAATCATCTCTAAACCTAAAAAAAAAATTAATTTTTTTAATCCCAAAACACAAATTTAAATAAAAGTTTTAGTTAGAAAATCTACGAGATTGAACAAAATGGTGATTTTGCTTGCAAAATCCTTGGTCTTTTTTCTTTGGAAAATAGTTATCTTTGTAATAGGTATTTATCATCTTTGTAATCATCTTCAAATGCTT
This sequence comes from Artocarpus heterophyllus, assembly GCA_025403435.1. NCBI lineage: Eukaryota > Viridiplantae > Streptophyta > Magnoliopsida > Rosales > Moraceae > Artocarpus > Artocarpus heterophyllus. The sequence continues at coordinate 27,967,842 of CM046345.1, read as the reverse complement.
CATAGCAAATATGCCAAATGGAATTTTTGAAATTAATTAAAAGTTGTAATGCCATTTTGGGTAAACATGCTAAATAAATATAGAAGAACTCTTAGAAAATTGAAAATAGGTGAAATAAAAAATAAGAAATAGGTCTTTGATGAAACAAAATTTTACAAAAAATTTAATCAGCACACTAATAATAAATTCAGTCATAATTACACCCATTAATGACAAGGGATGTCACGTCTTCGGAATTCTAAATCTATGGTATAAGTAAAAAAAATCATAATCCATTATATTTTCTCTGACAACTCAACATCATCAATATTATTTGTCTCCATTGTAGGTTTCTTGCCTCTATTCATTTATTTGAGATATCAAGCTCTAATGCTTAATCTCTCAATAAGAGTGTTGTTAATAGGCTTCATATTTTTAATGACCTGATGCAACCTTAGAATATGATTAGTGAAGCGCAAAAGTTGCTCACACCCTTTCAGCCTTTTATATATATATGTATATTTTTAATGTTGTTTATAATCAAACGAGAATATTACTTGAAAGATATTTCTGTATCTAGTCTTGCATCGCCATCCCAACTAAAATGATAACACATATTTCTATTAAAACACAAATTTCATTAATACATAGGGAGTTCAGAAGGAACCCGTAATTGTAAACAAGCTTACGGGCTCTTTTGTAAACAACTAATTTTTTTTATACAAATACTCAAACCAAGCACCACACATGCATCTGCATGTATATATTTTTATGAAGTATTTCCACAATTACAAACATGACGTAGATACATTTCGAGAGTAGAAAGTACTCCATACAATCATCTATCCTAATCATGCATGCATGGACAATATTGAAGCATCGATAACAAACGATTGGACCTTAAAAGGGATGCGTTTCAAGAGTACTAGATACTCCATAACACCAGCCATCGCAACATTGGAGTTAATAAATCTAGAGGTTTTAACAACAACTTGTTACAAGAAATATAGGATGAGGAGGAGAGCAATTATTCAGGATACCATAAATACAAATGTTCATACTACAGGTAAAACCAAAAGATTACAAGTGGAGGTTCAAATCCAATGGCCACTTTTGGTTTCCTTTCATCCAATCAAGCTTGGATGTAGTAGTGTTGGACTCTGGATGGATAATTTGCATCTTATCTAATAGCTCCTAGGTTATTGAAGCAGTAACAAAGATTTGTCTCCCTGACTCTACAATGAAGTTTTGTTCCACAGCAAAATCTAAAAATTTTAAAAGACTGTCATAAAAACCATTTACATTTAAGAGACCCAATGGTTTGTAGTGAATACCTAATAAATTCCTACTAACAACTATGAATATCTCCTCAAGGATGCCTAAACCATCAAGTAATGTTATAAAAGTGTCAGACTTATTGATCATGGTTTTAATACGCTCAGGGGTGTCCAAAACTTCTCCTTCCTTACCTATGGTTTTCTCACGCAGGTTCCCTTTAGCTAAAAGACAAGGGATAATCCCTATGGCTTTAGCACCATTGACTTAGCTGCTATCGCTACACTCGCTATTAATCCTAAACTTCCACCCCCATAAATCAAGTTAATATTTCTATGTGTTAATCCTTGTCTTATGTGTTTTGTGGCTTCAAGGTAGACTTTATCTTTCTTAGGGCTGGAACCACAAAAGACATAGACATTTTTTATTTTTCTCGATGAATAGGTAGTAGACATGTTTGGTTTGTATGACTAGTTCACTCTTTTTTTTTTTAAGCTCGCTCTGTCGAAACCTTGAGTCTTGAATGGGATTTTAAAGACGATGAAAATGTAAACGAGACCTAAGAGGCAAACGAGTAGGTAATGAGCAAGTAATCTAAGCATCTAAGCAAAATATTGAGCAAGTAAGAAGATGAGAAGAAGACATAAACAAGTTATAGAGAGTCAGGTCAACTTTTGAAAAAGTGAGTCTCAAACTCTATAACTTTTGACAATTAAAGACAATTCGACAAAAGATATCTTGACATCATTGTATACTTTTTGACAAATGTACATTGAAAATCGAAAATCGATATAACTGACAAACTACTATAGAACTTTTGAAAAATAAGGCACAAATCTTGAAAAGTCTAGGTAAAGAATCAATATGACTGACAAACTACTATAGAACTTTTAAAAGATAAGGCACGAATCTTGAAAAGTCCAAATAAGTTTGAAAATTTAAACACACTATAGTACAAACATGTGATGTACCTAACAAGATATCTCTTTCTTTTCTTTTGTTTTTCTTTACAGGATAAGGAACACATATTTTCAAACATCTACTGTAATAATTTTAGATAAACAAACACTTAGACGGTCTCTAAAGGGCGAGAATTTATTCTCCATCAATTTTTTTTTATGATCTGACAAATAAGATCTCAAATTACCATATTCTTGAGACATTATCTCTTTGTATGGAATTTGGGCTGGAGTTCAGAATCACACCTTAGACATATCCACTAGGATGGTTCTGAATAGCAGCATGGAAGTCATCCAAGTTCTCTTTAGAAAGTCCATTCCTGCAAAAATTTATTTTATCTTCTCTATTAACTGACACAAATCCAAGCAAAGTACACTTACCATTATAATTTTATCGTTCACATTTGTTACATGTGACTGCGATGGCATAGTCCCTTCTTTTCATTGCACACGACTAGTGCCCATACCTGGTAGACCAATGTTTTAATCAAAGTCACTCGGATGAATCTTCCCCTTTATCAGCATCCTCACGTTACTAGGGATGCCAAAACACATGAGAATCCATAATTGAGTGATCCTTGTCTTGTATTTCTTCTTTATAACTTTTTGAGAAAGTGATGGGAAATTCTTTCTCAGATGTTGGTACTTTAGATCCATCGTAAGCAAAAAGAAAGATAAAGAGAAAAGAAAAAACCGAGGAAGAAGTTGGAGAATTCTGGAAAATATTTTTGAGAGAAAAAAAAAACCTAGAGAAAAGGAAGAGGATTTGAGAGTCAAAGAGAGAATGAAAAATTTAGAGAGAGAGTGAACTCGGAGAAATGAGCTCTTATGCACAGTAACTGTTGGAAAAATAGTATGTAGCGGAGTTTTTAAAATTTTATACTAGAGTATTTTCCAAAACATAAGTTTGACACACTATAAGTATAAATTAACCGAATCTTACTAACCTTATAAATGCCAAAAAGCTCCTATAGTCTGTGATGAGATGTTCGCTCTAGAAGGACCTTAACCAACTAGCCTTTTTTGCTATTCTCTATCTACAACCGGTGTGTGTAGGTGCACTCATACAGCTCTTCCACCAGGTAGCTCTCCTTCCAACCAATTAAGAAAAACCCAAGGACCTCAACTAGCTAGCCTTTTTTGCTATTCTCTATACATGACCGGTGTGTGTGTAGGCACACTAGTACAGCTCTTCCACCAGGTAGCTCTTCTTCCAACCAATTGAGAAAAACCCAAAGCCATAGTTCGTGATATGTGAACAATAACTCCCCAGGCAGTTTCAGAGTCTCACTAGCAGAGTCTCACTCTTGATTTCTCAATTGATCTAAATAACAATGAGTCTTACTCCTCTTTTTATAGAGGTTGGGCCCAGGAGTAAATTCTTATCAGATAAGGTCTCAAAAATTCAAATAAGAATCAAATTAGGATCCATATCTAATAAAATCCACATGAAAACACGTAATCTATTTAAGGCTTAGTCGGCAAGCTAAACTGATAGATCAGTCTACCAAACTTGCTCCATCGGCAGGCTGAATTAAAGATCGGCCTGCCAAACTTTCGATAAATAATCACTGCAAATCTTTATTTTCCACACGAGATTCTTGAGATAGAGCCTCAATTTTAATTCAAATAACCTAATGGAGAAGTTATCTGATCAAAATAGTCATATCAAGATAATTTATAAGAAAATAAGTATTCTTGATAATTCAACAAGTTTATCTTAAATTAATTTATTCAAACTTAATCCAACCGATAAACAGACATGAATTATTTAATCCTGATAATTTAACAAGTTTATCTTGAATTAATTTATTCATAAAATTAATTCAACCGATAAATAGACATAAATTATCTGATCTTATTGAATTTTCAGTCAATCTGATAATTTGACACAAGTCACCAATTATTGGAAAAGCACGCTGTATCATTACAAGATTTTTATGAGCTAACAAAGGGGACCTGATAGACCTATGTAGTTCAAGCTCTCGATAATTATGAAACCCAATATCTCAGATATCTATTTCATAATTATCAACTTTAACGCTACTCCACGAAATGCTTAGAGCTACACTCTCGAACCATGTAGAATTACGAAGCCCGCATAGCTAAGTCTCCATGACATATCATAATACACTGTGTCCCTATAGGATTATCCATAATCGGCTTAAGGACAAGTTCTGTCTTACCTTTCTGATTATTTTTATCTTACGTTCCATTATCTCACCATCAAAAAACTTACCATCCAAAAATGGTATACCATTCGGTTACACCTATGTATCCAAATGGTTGAGCACGCTAATTTTCTAATTACAGGATAATGCATATAAGAGGACATCAACTACTCCTAAAGAGGAGCTATGGATTCCATATCTATGAATAACTGGTCTACACTATCAACAGTCATGCCTCCAACATACTGGCATGCGTACCACTATTAGAATGTGGATGTCACCCTTTCGCACATCGAAAGACATAAGTCAAGACAATGGGCTCATTATTCATCTCAAGATTAAGATACAATACATATCATTGTCTAAAGTGAATCGATTTTTTGAGACATAATTATTAATCCAAATCAATACACTTTATGTCCTAATCCAACACATCGTCACCTATGACATTGTGCAATGTTTCTATTCGTGGAGTTTACCTCCAATAGTCAAAGCAATCAATCTCCCATTTGGGATATAGACAATATAACAATCTTTGCATGAATAAAGTAACCAACTTTATTCCCTTGATTATGGATCTTATGATTTGGACCGTCACCTTAAGAATCGTGTCTTCTGCGTAATCTATCCATCATATGCCCAATTCTTAAAGGTTTAGACTAACAGTCTTAGAATTTTGTTTGCTTAACATACATTCAACAAATATGAATGTAAAGAGGACAAGATTTTCCATATAAATTATAAATAAATTCTTTATTGATAAAAATGTCTCCGAAAAGATATTGCATTTTTACTTCTCAGGGCATACATGTCCAATAATCTCCCACTTGTACTAAGTAAGTAAATATGACAAATCTCGCATCCTCATAGCATCCACATGCCTCTTGAAGACTCTCCTAGTAAGTGTCTTCATGAATGAATCAGCTAAATTGTCCTCTGAAGCGATTTTGCATACAGCGACATGCCCGCCTTCTACGATGTCCTTTATCACATGATACTTCCAATCTATACGCTTACTCTTCTTGTGAAATCTTGGTTCCTTAGCATTGGCTACCGCTGTATTATTATCACAGTACAATGATACCGCTTTATCCATACCAGGAACTACCCCAAGATCCCCAAGGAACTTACAGCGCCATACTCCTTCCTTCAAAGCAACACTAGCCGCCACATACTCAGCCTCCATCATTGAAATCGAAGTGCAATCTTGCTTCACACTTCTCCAACTGATAGCACCGCTGCCTAGAGTAAACACAAATCTAGAAGTCGATCTCCTTGAATCCAAACAGGATTAGAAATTTGAATTAGTGTATCCTAAAAAAGTTAAGTCCTCACCCGAATACACTAGCATATGCCCTTGAGTCTTTCTCAGATACTTGAAAATATGTTTGACTACAATCCAATGGTTTGGTCCTAGATCCGCTTAAAATCGTCTTACAATCCTAACTGCATAACAAATATCCTGTTGTGTGCAAAGCATGTTATACATGAGACTGCCACTGCGTAAGAATAAGGTACCTACTTCATGTATTCTCTTTCTTTCTCAGACTTTGGAGAGTCTTTCATAGAAAGAGAAATTCCAGACCTAAATGGTTGCCTGCCTTCTTGAAATCTTGCATTGCAAACCTCTTGAGAATCTTATCTATTTAGCCAGCTTAGGACAAAGCTATCATTTTGTTCTATTTATCCTAAAAGATCTGGATACTTAGACCCACTACGACGAAGCCCTTGAGATTGTTGTTCAGGTTTGTTTGGTTTTTCTACACCGATCGGAATGGTTTCGTTTGGAACCTCCAGAGTGAACGAATCACCCCTTAACTCCTCAAGCACCACTTTGCTTCGAGGTTTAAAGTCGTCCATGTAACTCTCCTCAAGGAAAGTTGCATTAGTTGAAACCACGACTTTATTTTCCTTTGGGCTATAAAAATAACCCCTTTTCTCAGAATTGTCTCAAAAATAAAATTAAAACTGCATCGGAAAAATTGCACCTTTTCTGGACACTTGACAGCTCTCAGTCGGTAGGCCGATCTAGGTGATCGGCCTACCGTTCATGCTTCATTGGCTTGCCGATCTAATACATCGGCCTGCTGTTCCATGAAGGTTTGGCCTACCGAACTAAAAGTTCGGCCTACCGGCTGAGCACCCCAATTTTTACCCCAATGTCGCCTGCCAGACCACATGCCCGGCCTGTCGATTTGTAACCTTCAGCCTGTCGAACTGTGATGTCCAGCATGCCAACCGAGTAGAAAAAACTTATTCCAAAAAATACAACTTTAATGCAATTTATCAATTTTATTTTCAACAATTCAAAAACACAAAATTAGAGACTCAAGAAATACCTGGGGTGCCATCATTATTCTTCTAGATCCGTCTTCTAGATCCGTCTTCTCTGAATAATTATATAATTACAAAAAATTTGTAAATTTAATTCTTAGACGGAGATGATAGTCCGCCATCTAATTACATCAAAAACCTAGATACACATTCTAAACTCTAAGGAACCATAATGGTATTAATTAATTAATAAATAATTAAACAACGATTTAATCAACCATGATTAATTAATAAACATTCACCACATAATCCATGACAACATATATATTATATAGAAACTTAGAGTGCCATCTATCTATAAAATTCAATTCAAGCATAGGAGAGATAAAGATCACAAAATTTATGCATATATCATGATCACAAACTTGTAAATTTATGTAAAAACCATGGCTCTGATACCAAATGTTGGGAATGCAGTGCGCAGCAGAATTTTTTTTAAAAATTTTTCATCAGAGTAATTTCCAAAACACAAGTTTGACATGTTATATGTATAAATTAGACAGATCTTACTAACCTTTGTGTGAAGAACCTCTGCAACCTGTGTAGAGAAGTAGCGTTCCAGAAGAGCCTCAGCCAACTGGTCTTCTTTGCTATTCTTTATCCACAACCAGAGTGAGTGTGGGCTCACACGTTCAGCTCTTCCACCTAGTGACTCTCCTTCCAACCAAGAGAGAGAACCCAAAGCTAGTGTTCGTGATTTGTGAACAAAATCTCTCAGGGAGTTTTTAGATGCTCACTAGAAGAGTATCACTCTTAATCTCTCAACTGATCTCAGTAAATCATGAGACTCACTCCCTTTTTATAACCATTGGTCCTGGGGTCAGTCCTTATCAGAGTAGGTCTCAAAAACTCGAAACAGAATAAAGTTTGGATCAATATCTAACAAGATCCGTGTGAAAACGCGTAATCTTATCGCTCGTTGATTGGCAAGCCGAACAGCTTGATCGACAGGCCAGATAGGCCCCATCGGCAGGCCGAACACGTCATTCGGCAAGCTGAACTCCCATGAAAAAATCTTCTCAAATATTTTATTTTCCACTCGAGATTCTAAAGGATAAAGTCTTAGTTTTGATTCAAATATCCCAATAGAGAAGTTATCGGATCAAAGCAAACTTTATCAAGATAATCTCTAAGAAAATAAATCAATTCATAATAATTCTACAAGTTTATCTTGATTTAATTTATCCAAAATTAAATCAACCGATAAACAGACAAGAATTATCTGATCCTAATAATTCAACAAGTTTATCTTAAATTCATTTTATTACAAAATTAATTCAACCAATAAACAGACATGAATTATTTGATTCTTACAAATTTTAAACCAATCTAATAATTCTGACATAAGTTACCAATTATTGGGAAAGCACGCTGTGTCGGTACAGGATTTTGTGAGCTAGCAAAGGGGACCAAAATGGACCTATAAAGTTCAAGCTCATGATAATTATGAAACCCAATATCCCAGATATACATTTCACAATTATCAACTCCAAAGCTACTCCACTAAAAGCTTAGAGCTGCACTCTCTTACTTCATAGAATTACGAAGATCATGTAGCTAAGTCTCCATGACATATCAAAGTGTATCGTATCCCCATATGATAATCCATAATTGGCTTAAGGACAAGTTTTGTCTTACCTTCCCGATTATTTTTATCTTACGTTCCATTGTCTCACCATTAGAAAACTTACCATCCAAAGATAGTATATCATTCTGTTACACCTATGTATCCAAATGGTTGAGTGCTCCAGTTTTCCAATTACAGGACAACGCATATAAGAGGATATCATTACTCCTAAAGAGGAGCTATGGATTCCATATCTATGAATAACAAGTCTACGCTATCAAGAGTCATGCCTCCAACGTACCGGCATGCATACCACTATTGAGATGTGGGAGTCAGCCATTGGCACATCAAAAGACATAAGTCGAGACAACGAGCCTACTATTTATCTCAAGATACAATACAAATGACTGTCTAAAGTGAATCGATTTGCCAAGACAGAATTATTAATCCAAATCAATTCACTTTATGACCCGATCCAACACATTGTCACCTATGACAACGTGCCAATGTTTCTATTCACGGAGCCCAACTCCAATGGCCAAGACAAACCATCTCCCAAAAGGGATATAGACAACATAACAATCTTTACATGAATAAAGTGCCCAACTCTATTCCCGCGATTACGGATCATATGTTTAAGACCGTCACCTTAAGAATCGTGTCTTCCGCATAATCAGTCCATGATATGCCCAATTCTTAAGGTTTAGACTGACAATCTCAGACTACTGTTTGCTTATTATACATTCAACATATATGAACGTAAAGAGGACAAGATTTGGTATATATAAATGAATAAATTCTTTATTGATAAAAATGTCTCCAATAACATATTACATTTTTACTCCTTAGGGCATACATGTCTAACACAAATGTCACTGGATTCCTCAACCAAGCAAGTTTCTAAATACAAAAGATCACGCCTACCTCCTCAGGAAAGGAAGTCCTTGCAATTCTTTTTAATGCGCCCAACCTTCCCATAGAAAAAGCACTTGAGCTTCTTCGAATTCTTCTTCTTTTTCCTCTTGTTCTTGGCGTTTGTAGGAATAGAAGACTTCCCATTGTTGGCCCATTGCGTCTTTCCATACCTGGGGTTAGGATTGGAACCAGAGCAGTTGCCAAGTTGGCTTCACCACCCATAAGAGACTCCAAGATTAGTAGTTCAAACTCCTATAACTATTTCATCAACTCTGTTATGATCATATATGGTCTATTACTTAAATTAAATGTAGCGCTAAATGAGATAAACTCCTTAGACAAAGTCTCAAAAACTATAGTCATCGGAGTTTTAGCATCAATGTCAGCACCATTAGTTTGAGCCTCAACAAGGTAACCCATGACCAAAATCATATGCTCCTTTACATATGTCCTCGGTTTTTGAAGCGCCCCTTGCCGCTTTGTTAAGGCTTGGACTCCAAACATATCTTCTACATTATCCAAGATTTGTCTAACAGTCTCGTAATCCTCACGTTGAGCCTATAGAATGTTATTTATGCTGGCCATAACATAGCAGTGGGCTTGATCATTAGCATCTTTCCAATGATCATATGCTTGGATATGATCATTAGTGGAATCTGCCCTAGGCTCGAGAGGACAAGGTGTTGTCAACACAAATTTTAGTTTCTCAAATGACAAGACGATGTTCAGGTTTCATTTTCAATCATTATAGTTCTCACCAATTAATTGGTTTTCATCAAGTATCGATCATAAAGCATTTTTAGACATTTTTAATCTACAATAAAGAATCATATACCAAACATATCATAATAATTTAGTAAGATAACACAATCATGTAAAACATACAAATGTGTTTATGTGTCAAAACCTTGAAAATATCACAACCTTACAACGATAATTCCCAACTTAGAATTCAACAAGCTCCTAGGGGAGTCTTACCAAATTCAATCAGGAACATGGATCCCCTCCTGATTAATATACGCCATCTAGGACCCGTATGATCTAGCATATATTAATAATCATTTCTTTGGCCATAAATTTTATTAACAAAGCTCCTAGATGAGGTTAATAATAAAATTAAAATGAGTGCAGAACCATCATTTCAATATTTTATCCATAATTTATAACCACCACCTTGGGGTGTGCAACTATAAATTATGCTAAAATACCTTATCCTCTCAAAGATCCAACCTAGTACATGATGAAGTCCCTTCCTAAGGGTCAGAACCACCATGTGCTACCTATGGACCAACGATGGAGGCCGTAGGTCCTCTCTTCGAAAAGCTTCTCCCATTCATTCTTTTGAAATCAAGGATTTATTTTATAAACATGCATGGACAATTTTTAATAAGCGGCACTCCTTATTCTCTATGGCATGTTATCAATATACATGGTAAATCATATTATAATATAGATAAGCAAAGCAATTATGCAAAGCCACAAGCAAAATAATAATAAATAACTGTAATATTATGGTTCCACCCCAGAGAAAAGAAAACAACGATTACAAGAAAATAATTGAAACATATTATTGATTTTTCATACTTGAATCTTCAAGTTATATCCATCTTCATGTAATGTGCATCTTCAAATCTTCAATCCCGTAAAGATCGAATACTCCATATTTTCTGTCATATCTAAATTTAATGTTTCTCAGAATTGTCCCAAAAACAAAATCAAAACTACATCAAAAAAAGCACCTTTTTTGAAAAACATTTCAGATTTCTACCGGCATACCGATCTATGTGATCAGCCTATCAGTTATGACTCATTGGCCTGTCAATCTTTTCAGGTCAGCCTACCGATCATGACAATTCGACCCACCGCCACCACATTTCGGCCCTACTAACGGCCTACCGAACCTGAAGTTTAGCCTGCCAATTCTATGACCATCAACTTCCGAACTGGAGAGTTTGGCATGCCGACCGAGCATAAATCATGCTTTTTAGAAAATACAATTTTTAATGCAATTCATCAATTTTATTTTCAACAATTCAAAAATATAAAATTAGAGACTCAAGAAATACCTGGAACACCATCTTTAATTACAAAATTCTTACAAATTTAAAATTAAATACATAGATAGAGATGATAGTCCGCCATCTAATTACATGAAAAACCTAGATACACATTCTAGCCTCTAAGGAACCATAACTGGTATAAATTAATTAATTAATAAATAATTAAATAATGATTTAATCAACCATAATTAATTAATAAATATTCACCATATAATCCATGACAACATAAAAATATGTAGAAACCTCGAGTGCCAACTCTCTAAAAATTAAATTCAAGTATAGAAAAGATCAAGATCACATAATTTATACGCATAGCATGATCATAAACTTGCAAATTTATATAAAAACCATGGCTCAGATACCAATTGTTGGAAAAATAGTATGCAATAGAATTCTAAAAATTTTATACCAGAGTATTTTGTAAAACACAAGTTTGACAAACTATATGCATAAACTAACCATATCTTACTAACCTTGTAAATGCTGAAAAGCTCCTGCAGTCTGTGAAGAAATGTGCGTTCCAGAAGGACCTCAACCAACTGGCTTTCTTTGCTATTCTTTATCCACAACTAGTGTGTGTGTAGTCATAATCGTGTAGCTTTTCCACCAGGTAGCTCTCCTTCCAACCAATTGAGAAAAACCTAAAGCTACAGTTCGTGATATGTGAACAATAACTCTCTAGGGAGTTTTAGAGTCTTACTGGTAGAGTCTCACTCTTAATTTCACAACTGATCTAAGTAACAATGAGTCTCACTATCCTTTTTATAGAGGTTGGGCCCAAGGTCAGTCCTTATTAGATAAGGTCTCGAAAATTTGAATAAGAATCAAATCATGATCAATATCTGATAAAATTCACATAAAAACATGTGATCTATTTAACGCTTGGTTGGCAGGCTATACTGGTAGATCGGCCTGCCGAACTTGCTCCATCGACAGGCCAAACTTAAAGATCGACCTGCCGAACTTCCAATAAATAATCCCTGCGAATCTTTATTTCCCACCTAAGATTCTTGAGATTGAGCCTCAGTTTTAAGTCAAATAACCGAATGGAGAAGTTATCTGATTAAATAGTCATATCTAGATAATCTCTAGGAAAATAAATGTTTTTGAAAATTCATCAAGTTTATATTGAATTAATTTATTCAAAATTAATCCAACCAATAAACAGACATGAATTATCTGATCTCGATAATTCAACAAGTTTATCTTGAATTAATTTATTCATAAAATTAATTCAACCAATAAACAATCATGGATTATCTAATCCTTTCGACTTTTCATCCAATTTGATAATTTTATACAAGTCACCAATTGTTGAAAAACCACGCCGTATCGTTACAGGATTTTCTTAAGATAGCAAAGGGTACCTAATGGATGTATACAACTCAAGCTCCCAATAATTATGGAACCCAATAACCCAGATATCTATTTTATAATTATCAACTCTAACGCTACTCCACTAAAGGCTTACAGTTGCACTCTTGAACCATATAGAATTACAAAGCCCATATAGCTAAGTCTCCATGGCATATCATAATGTATTGTATCCCCATAGGATTATCCACAATCAGCTTAAGGACAAGTTTTGTCTTACCTTCCCAATTATTTTTTTCTTACGTTCCATTATCTCACTATTGAAAAACTTACCATCCTAAAACGTATGCCATTTGGTTACACCTATGTATCCAAATGGTTGAGCACTCTAGTTTTCTAATTATAAGATAAAGCATATAAGAACCAACTACTCCTAAAGAGAAGTATGGATTCCATATCTATGAATAACAGGTTTACGCTATCAAGAGTCATGTCTCCAATGTACCAGCATGTGTACCACAATTAAAATGTGGATTTCACCCTTTGGTACATCAAAAGACATAAGTCAAGACAACAAGCTCATTATTCATCTTAGGATTAAGATACGATACATATGATTGTCTAAACTGAATCGATTTGCTAAGACAGAATTATTAATCTAAATCAATTCACTTTATGTCTCGATCCAACACATCGTTGCCTATGATAATGGGTCAATGTTTCTATTCACGAAGTCCACCTCTGATAATCAGAACAAACCATCTCCCGTTGGGGATATAGACAACATAACAATCTTTGCATGAATAAAGTGCGCTCAACTTTATTCTCTCGATTGTGGATCTTATGATTTAGACCATCACCTTAGGAATTGTGTCTTCCACATAATCTGTCCATCATATGCCCAATTCTTAAAGGTTTAGATCAACAGTCTCAAACTTTTATTTGCTTAACATGCATTCAATAAATATGATCACAAAGAGGACAAGATTTGGTATATAAATAATAAATAAATTCTTTATTGATAAAAATGTCTCCAAAAACATATTACATTTTTACTCCTTAGGGCATATATGTCCAACAGTAATCATATAAATAGACAAAGAATAGGATACTATGCTGGACACGTGTGGAGGCCACGTGCGAGAAATTAAGCAAGCTGGGTCAAGATTTGAACTTGACCCAAACATCTTGGGCTGGAATATGTCCTGCTAAAATTTGAACTTGGCCTAAATATTCTGGGCTGGAATAGGTCTAGCAAAAATTTGAACCTGGCCTAAATATTCTAAGCTAGAATAGGTCTAATTGTTTTGGGGCTTGATATTTTGGGCCTAGTTAAACAATAAGCACAAATTAGAAGCCCAATATCGAAAGCTTGTCGGTGTGGTCTACTTCACTTGCTTTGACTATTCAAAGTCATTTTTTTTAATTAGTACATCATAGATTAGGGGGTTAGGGATATGATCACAACTTAGAATGGAACAAGCATCACACTAATACATATATGTACAATTGCCATTATATAATATGTTCATTGACATCTATATATAAACTTTTACTTACTTTGAGGATTTAGGACGGACGTGTGGTGATGTGTGTTGGAGACGGAAACCGCTTTGATACCATATCTATGATGCCCCTTACGGACATCACAGGAACTTTAACTTACATCATTATCTCTCAATTATTTGATGGGAAAACCTAAACTTGTAAGTATTATCTAATATTAACCTAGGATTTTTGGTGTAATTTTTTTTATTACCATGTGAACATGTGGATTAACATTTTAATTTATTCTTAAACAATGAATTATTTCTAATTGTATATTGCTAGCACTTCTCAGGATCACATCTTTTAACAAAATCAATACTCACTTACCTTAAATGGTTTTCCTCCTTGGTTAGCCCGACAGAATAGCCAAGGTATTTGGCTAACCGAGTACCCGCAAAAATGGTTAGTTTAACATAATAAATGTAAAATATAAAAGCAAATTATAACCCATAAATTATTACAAACCAAAGTCCATAAAAATGTCTCATAACATGTAGAAGTAAATTGAAACATAGCAATATTAACGTTTAATTTTATGTCGTAATTCTATGATCCAACACCACCATGCTTACATGCACATCTGTCCATCCATCCTCCATCCATAGCTATAGCCCCACCCTTATCTGCAGCATGATTAACTTATGTAAGCATTAAGCTTAGTAAGTACATTATATAATCTCACAAATCATTTCAACAACTTTAATTATAGCATGAATCATTTCATCTTTGAAATAGTCATCATAGTGCATGTAGCACGCTTTGTAAGAACGTATCTTTCCATTTTCCTTTTTCTATATTGTCATGCCCTGGGACCCAAGAGGTGACATGGCGGGTTATTTAAAATTAATTAAGCAAATTTTAATTAAAATCATAAATTGAAGAATTTAGTTAATGACAAAAAATAGGATAAATCTAAAACTTTTTAAACGATTATTAAAATAATAAAACAAAAAAGAGGAAAATAAAATACAATAAAATAAGGGAAAAGAAATATGTGTTGGGTCCCACCTAGCTCACAACTTATGTACAGACATAGTATCAACAATAATTAAATCTACAGCCATAGTCCAACGAGAAAAGGGAAATTAAAATGATACATGCCTTGATTAAATGATACAAATAACCTACTTGAGGTCTTCTACAGCTCGCGAGTTCGTTCAGTAGACTCCCAATCATTCCTGAGCTGAATTCTACCTAGAAGGGGAAACGTTTGAAGACGAATAAAAAAAGAGCGAATAGCTCAATAGGACTAGGCTTTAAAACAAATAAATAATTTGTATATAAAATTTATCTTTTAAGAAAAATACCTAGAAAACATAATTGAATAAATAAATTCATTTAAATTATTGTTACCAAAATCAGTTCGTCCAAAAAGTGTCTTATTATCGTTTTGAAAAATTTATTTGCAGGCCAAAAACCATTTAAAAACCTGGCAATCAAAGAAAGGGGTAGAAGTTCTATCTCAATACCCTGCACTGCAACTCAGCACTGCAATTCTACTCCGCTATATGTTAATTCCACGGAACCATGAACAACCTTAAATACAAACGAAGTTCATCGATATCTAACTTAAGATATTCTATGTTGCTAAGCTATCACATGGTGTTCTAACGTGCCATTTAGGTCTGTAAAATCATAATGTAAGGTTAAAATCTCAATCTAGGTTTAAAATAGTGAAAACGGTTAAAAACAAAAAAAAATTTGTAAAGCCCGATTGGCCTGCTGGTTTCCTTGGTTCGACCTACCAAACTGCACAGTTCGGCCTGTCGACCATTTGGGTCCGGCGTATTGAACCCGCTATAAGTACGGCCTATCGAACTCATGAATCCAGCCTACCAAAGTGGAAAAATCTAGAAACTTCTAGATTCAAGCTTCGGCCTTCTTGAACTCAAATCTGCATTTCCAACCTGTTTTCTCAATTCTCATGCATACAAAGCATTCACACATGACAGAAAAACATACTTTTAAACACATTTTAACTAATTTTACATAGAAATTTTCAATTAAATCCAAACAAAGAAAAAAGGAAAAACTTGGTTCTATGAAATTTTTTGTTCAGTCAAGCTTAAATTCAAGTTGGGTTGTGTTATACTAAATTAGATTAGAGGTTTTCTAAGCTCATAAAACTTGGATTACAACTTTCTAAGGAAATTTAAAAAATTTAGAAAAAGTTTAAAAATTTGAAAAACAAACAAACTAACTTGGATTACCCAAATGCATTCCCGAGCTTCCAATCCACCGAGAATCGAAGCTTGACCCTTGTTTTTGGATCGAAAATGATAGGAAAGAAAGAAAGAAAGGGACGGTGAGAGACAGACAAGAGAGAAAGTTTGAGAGTGAGAGAGGGAGAGCGTGAGAGAGTAAGGAAGAGAGGGAGAGTGGGAGAGATATATAGAGATAGAGAGTGGGTGGTTTCACTGTGTGAAAACCGTGAGCCACCCATGGTTTTGCAAAAAGAGTCGTATTTGGCGTTTGAAAAATTATTTTGTTCCAAAATTCAAAATAATGTATAAAAATAATTAAAAGTGATTGAAAATAATTGTAAGTAAAAATTAATTTAGAAATATTACAAAATAGTTAAATTGAGTTTGGATTACATTATGACAAACTAATTCACCATTTTATTCACTAATCATGCTTAAGAAATTTTGAGATGTTACAGCTCTCCACTCGTAAAAGAAATTTTACCCTTGAAATTACAAATTGACTCAGAAGCAAACCAAATGCGGATACAATTCCCACATAGTTGATTCTAACTTCTAAGTGGCTTCATCAACCCCATGATGCTGCCACGCGACTTTCACTAATGGTATGTCACAACACTGTAAATTCATCACCTTTTGATCGATAATTTAGGGTCGGCACCTCTTCGTATGTCGTGTCCTCTGGGATCTACACGTCATGGAATAAGACTATCTTGCTCTGCTGAAGTAGACACTTTTGAAGCATCGACACGTGAAATACATCATGAAATGAGAGAGCTCGGGGGGAAGATCAAGCCGATACGTGACTACTGTTGAAAAAAATAGTACGCAGCGAAATTTTAAAAATTTTACATCAGAGTATTTTCCAAAACACAAGTTTAACATGCTATATGCATAAATTAACTAGATCTTTCTAAACTTTGATTACTGAACCCTCGTAAAACATGAAGAGAAGTAACGTTCCAGAAGAGCCTCAACCAACTGGTCTTCTTTGCTATTTTCTATCCATGACCAGAGTGAGTGTAGGCTCACACGTATAGCTCTTCCACTAGGTGACTCTCCTTCCAACCAATCGGGAGAACCCAAGGCAAGTGTTCGTTATTTGTGAACAAAAGCTCTCAGGGAGTTTTCAGATTCTCACCAGTAGAGTATCACCCTTAATTTGTCAATTGATCTGAGTAACTCTTAAGACTTACTCCCTTTATATAGAGATTGGCCCTAGGGTTAGTCCTTATCAGATTAGGTCTCAATAACTTGAAACAAAATCAAGTTTGGATCAATATCTGATAAGATCTGCGTGGAAACTTGTGATCTTATCCTTCGCTGATAGGCAGGCCGAACCACCTGATTAGCAGGCCAAACAGGCCCTATCGACAGGCCAAACACATCCATTGGCAAGATGAACTGCCAAATAAAAATCTCGTGAATCTTTTATTTCCCACCCGAGATTCTATAGGATAAAGTCTCAGTTTTAATTCAAATAACCCAATAGATAAGTTATCTGATCAAAACAACTTTATCTAGATAATCTCTAAGAAAATAAATCAATTCCCAATAATTCTACAAGTTTAGCTTGATCTAATTTATCTAAAATTAAATCAACCGATAAACAGACAAGAATTATCCGATCCTTATAATTCAACAAGTTTATCTTGAATTAATTTTTATCACAAAATAAATTCAACCGATAAACAGACATGAATTATTTGATTCTTCAAAATTTCAACCAATCTAATAAATCTGACATAAGTTACCAATTATTGGAAAAGCACACCGTGTCGTTATAAGATGTTGTGAGCTAGCAAAGGGGACCAAATGGACCTATATAGTTCAAGCTCTCAATAATTATGAAATGCAATATCCTAGATATACATTTCATAATTATCAACTCCAATGCTACTCCACTAAAAGCTTGGAACTGCATTCTCGAACTATAAAGAATTACGAAGCTCGTATAGCTAAGTCTCCATGACGTATCATAGTGTATCATATCCCCATATGATAATCCACAATCGGCTTAAGGAAAAGGTCTGTCTTACCTTCCCGATTATATTTATCTTACGATCCACTATCTTACCATCAGAAACTTACTATCCAATGACAGTA